>DWPG01000268.1:0-10255 GCA_018251495.1 Autochton cellus | reverse complement strand
TTACCACACCCTTCAGACCAGAACACAGCAGCGCTTAACACTGCTGTTATTAGGTAGAAATAGGTGTGGCGGTGGTGGCGCCGATGTAGTTTTATTTATATTCATGTTTAAATTCAATTCCAACTGTTAATCAATTAATTATTATCGTCTTTATAGTAATTAACACGCATTTATATTAGTTATGTCAATATTAATTTCAATTTATAATACAAGTGTCGTATTTGAATCAATTTACAATTCAATAATAATTCCTGCATAATCAAAATGAGTTACTCCAAGATTGAATCGCGTTAAATAAAAGACATGTGAAAATGGAAAAAGAACCAAAGAACTGGAATAAGAGCTACATAGTCTCTGTTGGTACCTACCCCTGGGGTTGGAGGTCAATATCTTTAATTATTACTTCAATGTCTTGGTTGTTGGGTAAGTATCTCACCAGATCAAGTGCATTTATAATACATGGGTGGTCTGCTATGCCTTGGAATCAGAGTCCAATTATAAGTTTCGAGGATTATTTAAGGATCTGAATGCGTTCATGAGCTTTTCTTTTTGTGCAATACCCACAATGCAGATAATCCTATTGTGGGACTAATTGTCGTAATTGTAGCAAGCGCATTTTGTAAATTTCAAAATGTCAGATCGGCAACTGGCGAATTCATGTTATGGATCTTAGTAGAAATTCGTGCACTTGCTAATTAAAACTAACTAATTAACCTAACTAATTGCAGTTATATGTACTTACACATAGCTGCAATTAATTAAGCTGATTCCTGATGGTATGAGATGAGGTTTCTCAACCCAATTGAGCACCTGATATCTAAATATTGACTTCTATCATTTTGATTTCAACGCACATGGGTATCGAACCTGAATATCAATAAATATACACAGATCTAAACAGACAATTTAATTATCAAATGAAGTGCCCCACCGTTAAAATTTGTTTTGACGATGACGTCTGATCGTCGCGTTCGCGTCCGGTGACGCAATGTATGGCCTTTCTGGTCACACATTTTGGACACCGTCGAAAATGATGTGACCATGTTAAACAAATGAATTTTACTTTTATTTTCAATGTTATAGGTAAATAGACTACGTGGAAACGCTATGTTCTACGTAAATGACATTACAAGGAAAAACTATTTTAAAAAATTGCCTACGCTAATAATCAGTAAAATATCAAGTTATTTTTTTAGTAAACCGATGTTTATTTGTTTCAGATGATAATTAATAAAAGGTGAATGACAATGTGCAGAACGACGATAGAAGCTTGCACCATTTTGGGATGATATAGGTAGGAGGTACAACAATAATATAATAAAGGATCCTTTACTGGACCCATTCCTTTGCAAAGGTCCTATCAGATTGAGAAGGGATGTTGTAGTCCATTTCGATGATTAAGTGTTGTTATTAAATTTAATTTCAGACACTTTTGGATGGATCTCTCAGTATCTAATGTAATAATCTTAAAACTATTTGCACCCTACCTATTCATTCTTCATCCTGACCTTAACTTCGCAATGCAAGGTTGTCTGGAAGAAATCGTTGTTTAGCGATAAGGCCGCCTTTTGTATTGTACTAAAATTGTGTTTTCTAATGTATTGTTTCTGTTATTGGGTACAATTTTTTTTAATTATTATTATTATTATCTCTATAAAGATTCAAACATTTCTTCCAACAAATTTTCTACAGTTGGATTGTGTTATATTTTCAATATCTTGTAGGTCTTATATATTGAACATTTATAAAATATTCGTTAATTCCAGTGTTGTAGCGTAATGTCGCAGTCGGCGCTCGGGCTGGGCGGGGAGCGGCGCTACTCCGTACCGTCCAACCCGCTGATGCACGACCCCCGCGGCATGCACTCCGAGGATCTGCACGCCTGGTCCATTTATCGGTAACTTGTTATTTTAAAAAAAATATATATTTGAACCTAACGATAAGGCTGACGGGCTGCCTGATGGAAAGCAGTCACCGTCGCCTACGGACATTTGCAACACCAGAGGAGTCGCCAATGCATCGCCGGCTTTGGAGGAGAGCTCTTTTTGCACCTTTTTTGAAGAATCCCATGTCATAGCGGGAATACCTCAGGAGGGATTTCAGGAGGATGTTAAAAATATTTTGTATAATTTTGCTTTTTATTCAATTTTTATGATTTATTTTCACAGACATAGTACGTTTAGATATTTCTTGTCCGTGTTTATTAGCACATTTTACTGGAAAAAATAAAGCAAGATCTTTTTATATTATGTAGTAAAAAATCATGTCTTTAAGATATTTTCCATCAGTTTCGGTGTTGAAACAAACTCTTGGTGTTTGTTAAAAAATACAGTAAATATAAGTTAGAATAGAAAATGATTCTTTGAACTTTTTGTTATGAAATCTGATGTTAAATAGAAGAAATGAAGAAGAAAATAATCCTATCCTCCTAGGAAGAACGAATGGTGAATTTGATTTCCAAGTTTTATGCTAATCTAAGGTTTACTTGTGCACCTAACCTTTCCTAGAAAGGGTGATTTGGTTTACTCATAAAATACTTGATTGTGCGTGAATTTAATTCCTAAGTCTCCTCTTAACCTAATAAATATGAGACACAAATTAACAATGGCAACAATGCGATCATCAAACTAAGTAACAATAACAGGAGTGAAGAAAATGAGTAGCGAGATTTTCTCGAGTCGGAACCACTTGAGCAAACCATTCCATCCATAATGTTCGCTATTACGTTGGCATGCGTTGCGCAACTACCAACGGTAAAGCATCTTACGCCCAACTGTACTTACAATGTCAGCTAATTCTTGGTTTCAAACGCCTCTTACAAAACTGTAGCGTAGATTTCATACTGATTACCGCTTCCGGAGATTATCACTATACCGCACCATACAATTTAATAACGAGGTCGTTATTAGTAAATAATATATTCTTAAAAATAATACAACATCTTCAAACTGGTCGTTACATACATACATTTCCTTCTATTATGTATCTCTTAAAATATGGTGAAGATTTAGTTTCATAATTAACTTTTGGACACATTCGTTCTTCTACTTAAATTTCTTTTCTAAACCAAAATTTCTTCTAAAAATGCCGTGGTGTAATGTATTTTAATTTGCAAATATTACAAGATGATGACTTGCTCAAATACTCCAGGATACATGTGATACCGAGGGAATTACGGATGACCCTTCATTAAAGGACAATGTCGCAGTATGAATTCCATATCACAGTTCGAAGGTTCTCGACAGGAAAGGTCGCATAAAGTGGCGCTATTTAGACAATCTATAAATCTATCATAAATTATAACCAATTAATACTAGTGAAATCTCATAATTTGATGATAATTTAATTTGCTTCTCGCATTCGTAGATCCATCTACAGCACTAAGTCAAAACGATTTTAAAAAGGTCTCTAATATATTAAACTTAATCTTTATGCTTATCCACAGACAAAACCTGAACTCGGACTTCACGGACAGTCCTCTCGGCAGCACCGACAAGAGCCCGCTGCCATACGGCAACTTTCAGCTACGAGATACCACCGTGCAGTCGATACTATCTCACCCGAGATATGGACCTAAGTAAGAATTCGTTCACAGTAACAACCTTTACTCTGTAATTTTGAATTTAGTATATTAAATAAAGATTCGAACGAATTGTAAGCTTCCTCCTTTTTGGAAGTCAGTTAAAAAGGACTTAACTTTGGACATTTGAAGAGGACCCATCTATACTCGTAGACTCACACAAAACAGTAATAATAACGAGGTTGATAGTAATGATGAGTGACAATAAATTCAACAACATTTAAATTCAACAAGTCATCGAATCTTGAAATGGGAATTTAATATAACTAATTAAATATGAAATGGATCTATATGCGCTATATATATAACTCTTGTATTTAAATTCACTTCGTGATATTCAATGTCCCAATGCGCAGGATATTGGGACATTGAATATTGCAGGAAATATCAATAGCCACAAACTTGATGACCTCCTCTTGCCTAGCCCTGCCTATTGAAAATTAAATTATTACAATTTAAATCTATGTTTTACCAGGTCAGCTCTCGGTTCCAATATGTACACCTATCTTAAATTCGGTCTACCTCGAGTTTTCCCACCGAACCATAATGGCTCGCAAAGATCTGGAACGCCAAAGCCGAAAACATCAATTGGAAGCGGTATGAAATCTGTGCCAAGGTATGTAATTGATTCAAGATCTTTGTATGGATTAATTTGTCTAAATAAGTTGAGGTCATTTATCCTTTTTGTTTTAGAATCCAAAGGCAAAGTCGAGGTATTCGTGAAACCTCATCAGGGTATGATAGTTCAGACAACGAAACCACAACTAACTACAAATATAGTCGGAAATATCGTTCAGATCCAGACTTTAGAATGCAGAATTTACATCCATCATATCAGGTAATTTTATATTAATCAATTACCTTTTTTCTTCGGTTATAAAGTAACACTACTGCCTTGCAAATAAATGTTTTGTTTTATGTAATTCCACTCATAGTCTGTCTTGTAACATTTATATAAAAGCGTATTACTAGTTTTTTACATTACAATAGCTCTTAACTAGACTTAAGAGAATGAAGATTTTCTTGCCAGATTTTTTAGTTATGAGTTCCAGTCCGGTGGCACAAGAAAAATGATTGGCCTATCCCCGTTGGCCTATACAAAATTATCACATTTCCTTCATTAACTGACTTCTGTAACTGTAGCTTCTGTATCTCCTAAAACTCCATAGGGTACCGGAGTGCCAGTAGTAGCGATGCAGCAAGCGGGCATCCGCGGCGAGCATTGGACGAGCTCACGGAACAAGTCAGTGAGCGAGGCCAACCTGCTCGGCGTGGACGCCAGGCCGCACCGCTCCTACCGGCGGAACAGCGTCGCTGACTACGTGCCTGACAACGACCATCAAAGGTAGCTAATTCAAAATTAAAATTGGTTTTGTTGCTATTATTTTAGAAGTAGACTCTAGACAAAGAGATAAATTGTTCAGCGGACTCATCTTTCGAGATAGGTGCTGCAGCGAAAATAAATCAATCTGCTGAACAGCGATAAATACTTAATGTTCGAAAACAGTTATCGACGTAATTGAAGAACAAAAGTGGAAGCAAAAGATTTGGCGTGAATTGCAGTAGAAGAAACCCCTCTAAAAGACCGGTTAGTTACTAACACTTCTGCTGCAGTCTGCGCAGTACTTACCAAAGAAAGAAATAAATTCTAACGACTGTTATCAGAATTTTAGCAACATATTCTCATCTAGGCGACAATTGGTGGGGCCTAAATATTCAGCTGGAATGGCGTCATATCGTTGGCTAAAACATTGTCACCAAAACAATAAAAAATTGACACAAAACCATATTACCATAACACAACATAAAGGATAAAACGTGTTCCAGCTATCTAATGCCATCGTCTCACCTGGGCGGTCGCATGTCGAAAGCCGGAAGCCACATGTCCTTGGCACAGTCCAGGAAGCATTCCACACTACGGCCTGGTGACCATTTGGACGGCTACACACATTCTGCGTACATTTATCCTAATTATTATGTGAGTATTACATTTACTTATTGATTTGAATGATGATAATGACTGTTAAATTCCTGTATCGTAATGTAAAGATATAATAAAAGGAGTGATCAATCTCAATCTAGTTTTAGTCCTAATATATTTTTTACCATCAGATAACTTTGGTTGTCTAAAACTAAATGATTGTGAGATTGTGTCATGTGGAAGTTCACTTGTTGAATGTAAATAGTAATAATATTTGCATGGAAAATATAACGAGTACATTAAATTGTTTGTTACCTTTGTAGGTTAACAATTTAGAAATAACTTCACCTGAAAACAAGTCTACGCTACTAGTATCTGGGCTAAGTTTCGAAGTAAAATCTGGGGAGATCTTGGCGGTACTAGCGACTTCGCAGCACGAGGCCACAGGTCTACTGGACGTCTTGGCTGGTGCAAGGAAGGTAATGAAGAAATGGAAAATTTCGCAATACCACTTATTTTTTTATATGAATAATTTAGGAACGATAAAAAATTAATTCATCGGTCAAAACGCTAGATTTAAGGTAGTCCCATAAATCATGGAACTTTAAGAGTCTGATAAGGTTATACATCGTAAGGTAATTAGCCTGTAATTGTCTTAAAAAAATTGGTTTTTACTGAATTGAAATCGTAAGAATCGATGATTAGAATAATTTTCGTTAATGTTTTTTCTTTAACATAATGTATATTGGATCTATTGCATACATAGAAGATTAGTATAATCAATTGATAATATTTTTTCTTCATTAGAAACTTTCTGGAGACATTGTATTAAACGGGCAGCCAGTAGCATCTTCAACTCTTAGAAAGATAGCGGCCTATGTTCGCAAAGATACGTCGCTATGTCCAGCCATGACGGTGGAACACACACTTAGGTTCCACGCATCGTTGCGGAGGCCGAGGAACAATCACAATCAAATCAAGATGGACGATAGAGATCGAGTGAGTTCATTTTAGAATATCTTATCTTTCTTGAAGGATGACCTCAACTCTTAGTATTCAATCTATCAATGAAAGGATTACTTTACTTGAAAAGTATTGTATCCAAAACAAATTAAATGCTGTTCATGAGTTTTGACGTAATGCACCGTCATTCAATAGTGCAAATACCTTTAGATATACTAGATATAGCATGGGACAAGTCTTATGGGTCAAATAGCATAGCATAACAAAGAAGATTTCTAGATTTTTGTTCAAATAACATTACAGAGATTATAATGTTACATAAACATGGGGTTATTTTTCCAGATAAACCTTCTAATAGAAGAGTTAGGTCTTGAACAAGTACGAGACACGAATGTAGGTCGGCTAACTCGCTCAGAGATTCGACGGTTAAACGTAGCGTGTCAGTTGCTACTCGACATGGCGATTCTGATCCTTGACCAGCCCACTAAAGAAATGGATATATTCGACACGTTCTTCTTAGTGGAATATCTGAGGAACTGGGCTAGTACTGGCCGAGTTGTCATAATGTCGTTGCACCCACTGACGTATGAGATATTTGCGATGCTGACAAAGGTATATATCATTTACATATCCACATTATTAACTTGTTTACACTATGTTTTGTAAGCACTTTTTGTTGCCGTTTGATCATCCATCTTCCGTATTAAATAATAAATTATATCTTTTCTTAATATTCTCATTCTCTCTTTTTTGTTTTTGAAAGAAGTCACATTGTTTATGTTACAGAAAAAATGTATCTTACCACACTTATCGTTTTTTCAGGTGGTTTTAATATCAGCAGGTAGAACAATGTTTAGCGGTTATAGAAGAGACATGTTGCCATATTTTGCTTCAATAGATTATCCTTGCCCTGCTTTCAAGAATCCTTCTGATTATTACCGTAAGTTGAACGTTTGTGAGAATACAATTAATCATTTAGATTGTGCTGATGATTTAGATTTAGATTATGCTGATCAGTAATTGTTTCAGGTCCTAATATTACTATCTAACAATTATTGTGTATTTAAGAAATTTTCTAAGATATTTCTAAGATATTCTATTGTAAGATATTTTTAATCAGATTAAAACTAGTTGTTATTGTGAAAATAATTCGCTGTATCCCAAAATATGAACTTACTTTTAATGCACTACATCCAAAACTATAAAACGTAAAACATTTTTTGAACTACCAATCTAAAATGGAGTACTTAAAGTATACATAGATTAACCAGATTAAACGGAAGTGTTAATGAAGCTATATTTTCCAGTGGACCTAGTAACGCTAGACGACCTATCGGCGGCGGCGATGCTGGAGTCTTCAGGCCGTATCGAAGCCCTGGCGGGAGTATTCGCGGGTGCGCTGGCGCCGCCCGAGCCGCCGCCGCCCGCGCCGCTGCCGTCGCCCCGCGCTGCGCCCTCCTCCATCCGCCAGGCCGTCGCGCTGCTGCAGTTAGTATACTTGTTACTCCGCTATCTTCAAATACACTTTTTCCTTTAACTCTACTTATCACTTCATACTTATCGCTCGTTATCTCGCACACTTGCTCTTATGTTCACTTGTCAATTATTATCGTTACCATCATTTATACTCTTACCTGCTTATTCAATTCAAAATTTCCATTTAATGCTTTATTTAGTACTCTTACCTGCATTTATACTTTAACGTCATCACCATTACCTACACTTGTTAATTGTTACCTCTTGGTTGTAATTGTTACTTCGCATTTATTGTCCTTACCAGCATTTGTTACTTTAAACCTATCAGCTTTACCGGGACTTGTCACTTCACACTTATATCTTTACCTGCACTTATCACAGTTTCACCCATATCTGAATTTATTACTTTATTGTTATCTCTATTTTCGGTACTTGTGGCTTCACACATATTGCCTTATGTATACAACTCACTTTAAACTTAATAGTGTTATTACCCTTATACGGAATTTTCACTTTCCGCTCATTGTTATCACTTCCATTCCTCCTTTTTTATTTATCATTTTTACGCCATGAATTATTAATCTGATACGTACATATTTATAAGTGGAAATTTGTTTTAGAAAAAGCCTCCTGTACACCCAGATGACAACCCTATCGAATGTAATCACTCGTGTTTTATTGGCTGCCGTCATGTCACTTATCACGGGCACCATATTCTGGGATCTGCCTGCAACTGATGCCAAGGTACTTAATTTACTTCCTCAGTGACTAATAGATTTAGCACTCAAGTTTCTGATGGACCGCCTTCAAATTCGCCCAAAAAGTAAGTATTTTAAGTCCCTTCTGTTGTAACTGCTGGTTCAAAGTCATTTGACTTAAGTAGATAATAAAGAAGATTTTTTAGAATAGACACTTGATTTATTAATTTCTTACTAGAGGGATGTTGGGACGATTGAAAAGATTAATGATGACCGACCCAGTAGGAACGAGATTAATGTTATAAATTCTTAAAATTTTAAATTTTTGAATAGTTTTTTTTATTAAAAAATTAAATATCATATTTCCACTAAATACACATTACTCCACAGTTAACCCAGAACGACCGCGTCGGGTTCCACTACAGCGTGATGTGCCTGACGGCGTGGCCCGTCCTGCTGTGGCTCAGCATACGCGAGGCCAGCGCGCTGCGCCCGCATGTGGAACGCGACATAGCCGTCGGACTTTACTCACGGACCGTGTTCCTGCTCTTCGATGTAAGTCCAATTATCTAGTTCACAGGTAAATCAGCTTGGAGACGTTTTTGGATTTGTAATAGTGCACGGTCAGAAGATAAATAAACAAATAATTTTTGTTTATTTTTTTAATAGGTAGTTACTTAATATTACACAAACGTAACATTTTATTGTGAATTTCTTCAACTCAACGCATTTCGTAGCCATCTTCGTTGTAGCTTTTATCCGGTTAACCTTACCTTGTATCATTGGTGCTATGCACTGTTTTATATGGTTGTTTCTCATTCGTAGTATTCATTCAATGCATATATCTGCATACTATGAATGTAAGTCGACAGAGTCGGTAACGTTATAAATTAATGGCAAGAGGTCCAACCGGCCTTTTGACTTGTTCTAATATTTTCCTTTAGGGTTAGGCAATTGAGGGGCCTCAGGATTATAAAATTGGACCGTCTATCTTTATCCAATAAATTTTTAATATAGGTATAATTTTCAATATTGATTTCGATCAAAAGCTCACATACACACCAACGTATTTTTAATATTAAGCTATTCTTTGATCTGCCTTTCAGTCAGTCGTAATCGTAACGTAATCCTTTGTAACGCCCTTGAAAATTTTGTTTTAGTTCAAAATTAATTATAATTTTCAGCAATTTTTGGAGCTATGGTCTGCAGCGCTGACGTGGCTGGCGTACCTAGTGCCAAGCTACGCCATGAGTGGCCTGTACGCTCAATCAACCACCTTCGACGGCTTCTATATTTATCTAGGTATTTTATTTCGTATCATAACCTTATAACTATGTAAGTAGTCGAATGAAAAGATCCGCCTTAAAATCAGCTTCTGAACTTCTACCGTACTCATTTTTGGATGAAAGGAACAGTATTTTTATTTGATTACCTGCATCGTTGCTGTGACGAAGGTTGCAAACTTAGGCTAGACGTTCAGGTAGCCATTAAGTAAAAAAGTGATTAACGCACCTAAAGTTTTTAGTTCAAAAACATAGACGGAAAATCATCAGTAGCGTTATAAAACATACGCTCACGAACAAAATTCTTATGTAAAAACAAAAATTTCAGGGTACA
>DWPG01000267.1:0-10256 GCA_018251495.1 Autochton cellus | reverse complement strand
TAAATATATAAATATTATTATTATATTATTAATATATAAATATACGACAGTATGATTATCTATCTTCTACTATATACAATAAAATAAATAAAGAACTAAATATTTATCCGCTCCCGTATCAAGAATGCAAAAATGTAATCACAGACTACATACAAAATCCAAAATTACATACGATGAAACTGAAAGAATTGTCACTGATTAACAGCAATTTATTATATATGAAACACATGCGATGTATTGCAAACACATTTAGTCGCACATACACAATCACATACCACACACGCTCATACACACACACACTTGCAAACAAAAAACAAAGCATCTTCAGCAAGTATGAGCATTTATCTGGTTATCACAATAAAATAGGAATACACCTAGAACTTTTCTACGACGCGTTAAAAATGAGCTTTTCTTCAAAGCTGGCAACGTACTGCCTTTGCATTGGATACAAATTGGAACAAAAGTACTAGTATTTATTTTCTAAGTAATAAATAATATCTAATTTACTTTATTTTTGAGCATAAATATGTGAATTATATCTACATATGACAACTATTAATATAAATATGACAATTAAGTTTTTAAGGGTGGTAGAACTTGTTGTGGTTCGACTCCGAAGCAGCACAGAAATAGATGTAGCTATTTCTATCTAATGTTAACAGCGTTAATGTTAAGCTGCTGCTGTGTTCTGGCCTGAAGAGTGTGTGAGAATTACTTTTTCGAGGCGTTCGAACTTAGTCCTCAGGGGTAGCAACGCATCTGAGAATCTGAACTTAACTGAGGTTGATAACATGATGCTCATGAGCGGCAGTGGCCACTTACTATCAGACTGTACGCTCTTTTGTTACTCAAATCTTTTAAAAATTTTGAACTACTAATTTTAGCATGAAACTTATAACTTAAATAACATTTTAAGCACTGTATTAAATATTAGAGACAAGCATTGCGTAATTTCAGATTACACAACGTACCTATCGCTCTAAATGTATTACTCAGTATGAGCTTGGGTAATTTAATTCGATGTTTAACGTTGTACGTTTTATACGTTTCAAATGAAAGCGCCCCATTCACGGCACGTCTCACGGCCGTCTCGCGCCCGTCCCGCGCCCGTCCCGCGCCCGTGTGTTACGAAATTAGTCTGCGTTGATGTATATTGCTGTAATGTAATGTGTTGTAATACCATGAAACATACCTATTCGTTTTGGAATGGTTTAATGACGAATTTTGTTTTACTCGTAAGTGTAATTTATTCCTATACTTACATTTGGTATTGTAATAAGATATAGAAACATAAATTAAGTTATATAAATATTGATATATTTTCATTCAAAACAACCCCATGTTGGTCTCTGAAGTTTATTTTCATAACAAATTTAAGGTATAACGGGAATGCTACTCATCCATATCCAGATAAAAATAAGTTCCTCGTACATGATTATTTCCAAGTGTAACAACAAAGTCTTATTTTTATACCATAATCATCATTATAAGCAAAATATTGAACATAACAGAGTACATAATTTGCTATTCACAGGTAGCGCGGTGCCGCATCAAGTTAATCTTACTTAAAGCACTTAAACGCCTTCGTGGCGCTTTGTACTTACTTATTATCAGGAAATACTTAAGGAAGAAGACATTTTAACAAAATTACCATATTATGCGCGGAAATAGGTACACAGAAGATGGAATCCTTTTAATGGCAAAAGTACTGCTCTTAAGAAGCGATGTAATGGTTTGAGTAAATATTGCGCTGCGGAAAAGTCTCTACTGTAATGTGATAATGTAACGTAGAATCTAATTTCGACCAAGCCTAGGCAGGAGTACAGAGCATCCTTCCACTAGGTCGTGACCGTTAGATAAACAGAACCGATCTATGTGGCGTTCATTAAGGGGAACTATGTACAGTAGTGGTACTCTGAAGGTGGATGGATGATGTTTAATTTATACTAGGTGTATTGAGTCTGTTGCTCTTTCATAGACATGTTAATGAACGCTTTAGTGACCCATTGTCGGACAGGCAGGGCAGGGCAGGGGATTTTGCTCGTTAACCAAATTAAGTTCTAATACACTTACATATTTAGTTCTAACACTAAACTAAACTATCGACATAATACTTAACAACTGTGTTGAAAAGTAAAATGTTTACGTTTGAATGTACCAAGAACAGGAATCCTTCCAGATTTCAAAGGATCAAACCTTCTCAGTAGGTTGTTCCTCACGTCGTTGCTCTTAAGTTTAAATATAACAATCACGCTGCGTTCATCTAGCTCCTAGCTGCTAGTCACTACTCAGTAGTCGCTAGCTAGCTGCTAGCCGCGCGCTCCGCAGTCGGCCGCATTAATAACGTCGCATGAGTCTGCACTCTCCGAACTGCCGGGTCCTTACCGCCCTGAATACCTTCAATTTGTAACCTCCCGCGTATTGCAAACAATTCTGACGCTACCCACGCGTTTCGTATTCATATTTACGTGTAAACAGATTTGTAGATTAACTCATTTGTACACAGTGACTGAGTAAAGTCTGGTGAACTTGTAAGAGCTTACACAAATTGTATGAGCTCTTTCAAAATGAACCTAATGTTTATTCTTCTTTTTGTAACGAATCCTGTATCCTTGTACACAGTTCGATACAAGTAATTCTTATAAATATATTTTCATACGATTTAAGAATAAATGTAAAGATAATGCAGCCTTATCGCCGGGTAAGTAAGCTTAAGGGTAGAGAAAATAAGTAAAAAAGAATACTCGTATTTTTACTTTAAAGTTATTGGGTTTAAAATACTATGTAGTACTTTGTCTATCTATCTAGATATCTATCTCCTGCAATTTATAGAAAGTCTTTATTGACATTTACGTTCTAGAAATTTGTTTAATCATGAAACGAAAGAACCTTTACCTAGATGTTGCGAGATGGCTACATGATAACGTACATACAATTTTAATGAACGTAAAAGCTCGTTGAATGGAATTGAAGTCAAGGTGCGTAATATTTACAAATCCCTCCAGCGAACTGCCGAATTCTCCACGCCTCGTTCGAGAATATTCGAGAGCTTCGTGTACACAACACTGGGTATAATGTCTTCAACGTACCGTGAACGTGTTAAGGCTTACATATAAAATATATTTCTTTTAAATATCCCTTGTGGTATGTGTCATATGGTGAAAGTCTAAAATAGCACATTCCCTTTTTACCACGGAAGTCGCAAGATTGAATAATTTATTAATACCAGGAAATGAGATGTGAAAATGTGACAGAATCAGTATAGTTCGACTGAGGAGGTATCATCCTCCATTTATTTCTAACGTTAAGTAGTTCTTGCGTTTCTTTCTTGGGAGATAACGACGTAGCAGGCACTGGCACAGGCATATAGCACCAGTCTTTTAAGACGGAAAAATGTTCCTTAAATAATTCCTGTTCGTCCCTTCACAATGCCCCTAGTGTACCTACAACTTTATTCTAAAGCCTTGTAGACATATATAGTTTGACATTTACATCTATACGCATTGTGAAAAGTGCGAAGTGGTATGTCTTTGTTAGGGCTTAGGACCGATTATGGGAACGACAATGTAAAGGTATAGTCAGTCGCATTTCAGTCTAACATTGAACAAAACCATTTTGTATCATTGAGTGGAATGATAGTCCCCGCCCAGTTACAAATGGATTCATCAAAAAGGAAGACTTCAGGATAGATCCTTGACCCGATACTATGATTTTATTCTTAATTGAAACGTAAATAGACGTAAGTAAGTTCGTATAATTTTGAGAGTTAAAACTTAGCGTTATTAACTTAGCCAGTTCTTTTCTTGGTAACTAACATTTTTTCCAACAAGTTCTTAAGAAACGATTCTTCGAATTGATTGTCATTGACATTAATTTTCTACGAGAGACAGACAACAAATCTTTTCCAATAAATTCTATTTCGTTGATTTCTCATAAAACACTTATTGCGTAACATTCAGAAATCCCTCCAGTAATTCAACACGTACGTATGTTCAGAAACACGTCGTGTAGAGCGTCGTCAACGACCCGTGAACGCGCTGAACGCGTTACGTATCCGTCACGTATCCATCAAGCGCCCGTCGGAGCCCGCACAAATATTCCCAGATATTCATTCCCGGAGAATATTAAATAACGCGTAAAAAGAATAACAGAAGGCGTCCTGTACAGTTTAGACGTAAACCTCTTGTCGTACCGCTAAATATATATATATATTTAAAAATAGTTGAATTATATAAAGCTGTTAAGAAAATCACGGATGCGAAAGCGTGCGAAATACTGCGGACAACGTACTAGTTTATTGTAATAGCGTTTTCGGATCGGTCGAAAACATTTAGAATGTCGATTATAGTTGTATAACTCTGTAGTATTTTCTGCTCGTTACAAAGTGTACGTTAACAAAGCGTTCGAAATCAAATGACACCTTCGTGTTATGATACCAACCGATAAGTAAATTGATGATTGAAATTTTCATTGGGTTATTTAGCTGATCGCGTCTAGACTCCTCGCTAGCGATAAGACGAGTGTCTTATCTAGTGATGTAGAGAATGAGGTCGAGTTCCTGTTGCTAAGGCCTGGGTTTTAGGTTACGCGTGTTGAAGGCAGGATCTTTGTGAGAACTGTGTGATTGTTTCTACGTGTTGTATGTTTCGTCTGAATATTCCAAGAGGGTATTGTGCGCGTAGAATTATCTATAACGGGAGCACATGGCTTTAGTATTGTAGAGACGTCACGAGTAGAAAGTGTTTATTTATGTTCACCGTTTGGCTTGACCCAGCCGAAGGTTTGATGTCGAAATGAACATCCATCAAACCAAAACACAGGAACGTTTAACACTGCTGTTATAGAAGTCGTTTTGACGGTGATGACACCGCGATGGCGTCACGAAGCTTTCTACCTTTAAATATAGGTACATATGTTATCCATTTCTAACGCATAATGTACTCCCCATACTACGATTTTTCAAGTCTTGTTCCAGAAATCTTAATTCATTATTTAGATCCCTGTCTGACCGAGGATCGAACCTGGAACCCACTGCGTGTCAAACCTATGCTGACTGCTCCGCCATGCGTCATATCTTATTCCATGTGATCACAGGTGTTCTAAAACCTGGGAAATTACTTGGAAAGCCTCCAATTCCGTGATTACGCTTATATTTCCTAGCGCACTTACAGTAAGCTGGAATGAAATATAGCTAGTTTAAATTTGTCGACCCGCGTGGCCGAACGATCACCATACCGATCTGACACGCAGTGGGTTCCGGGTTCGATCCCCGGCCAGACAGATATCTGAATGATGAATTTAAATTTCTGTTCTGGGTGTTAGTGTGTTTCCATGGCACCCACGACACAGGAGAAAATCCTACTGTGGGGCTATGAGTGTAGAAAGCGTAAAACTTTTATTTCTCATTCCGAGGTTAAACGCTATTTTGACCGGGCTATTACGAAGAAAGCAATTCAGCATGTGGTGTAAATACAAACGATAGCATTAATCATTTTATTGTTTGAATTTTTAACCGATAAAGAACATTGTTTAAAGAAAATTATTAAAATAAATACTACTGTTATATTAGTAGCTAAGTAAAGTACGTATTTTCCACATTTTAGGAGATTAATTAAACTTGGCAAATTTCATTTACGCTCACATAAACACACTGATTTTAAAAACTAGTTACTTGTTAGAAATGATACATCTACCTATTTTATTTATCTGAGAGCGTGTAGCTGTTCTTAAATTTCGGTGGAAAGGTGTGGTTGTCGGACTACTGTCATATGAGGCGACAGTTGTCTATGGGCGGCAGTGGCCACCTACCATCAGGTGAACTGCATGCTCGTTTGCTACTAACATGCTTTTTATAAACTAGTTTTGATACCCCTTAAGTGGTTAGCAGCAATGCGGGTGTATGTGGTCCAGACTGAAGGCTAACCGTGACGCACGCCTGACATTTGCACCTTTAGTTGGTACCTAGGTATACTTGCCAATATCAAGTCGTGGTTTGAACTTTAAGTGGTAGTTAAGTTGCTTGAACTTTAAAGGATGTGGACTGTGGAAACAATTTTGTTACTTCGACATTTTGCGCTAGTTTTATTTGTTATTCGTTACTGATGTCCATGGGTGCACTTACACTACTTACCATAAAGTATAAATAAAGCTTTCTACACTCATAGCCCCACAATAGGATTTACTCCTGTGTTGTGGGTGCCATGGAAACACAAAGACGAATAAACAAACACCCAGACCCAGAACAGAAATCTAAATTAATTCAGATATCTGTCTGGCCGGGAATCGAACTCAGAACCCACTGCGTGTTAGCCCGGTATGGTGACCGCTCGGCCACGCGGGTCGTCAAATCTGCTAGCAATATTTCTTAAAAAAAATATAAAGATGATAGACATGGACTAAAGATAAATTCGTTTAAAACATCTAATGCTAACATTTCCTCGTAATATATGGCAAATAAAACAACACCATATTTTACACGGGTTTTCTTTAATTCTTAAGACACGAAATGAACCATATACAACAAAAATTAAATAATAAATCAGTATTAAGTATTCAAAACATGTTTTGTTTGTTACACCGTGACAGCGCCACGAGATCTTTATATTTATGTAAATAAGTGGATATAGGTACACGCGGTTTCCATTCAGAAGAAAAAAGGAACGTAATAGAAATACAAACATTCAATTACATACATTCATTTTATGAAGAAAATTTTAGTCATACATAAAATATTTCATTGTAAAAAATGTTTAGGGTTAAGGATTGTCACACAAATGTAAACATTTGTTCCAGAGCGACGATGCCAGTTTAATTTTTTTGGCATACAAATTAAAAGATAAATATAAAATTTGGAAATTGAAATAAATCGGTTAAAAATGGACTAGCTTTTATCTAATAGTACACTGTACGATCTGTTATCTTTTCGGTCCAGAATAAGTCTCTGTCTGTACCTATTATCTCTGTGCATTACTTTTATGCAAGTATCAAACTAAAAATATGTTTTAGGACCCTCCATTTAGGCATTTGAATTACCTGGACACCATTTGAAAGTTATTGCCAATCTCTGGCTTAGCAAATATTTTGTAGATGTATCAAATGGCAGCATAATGAAACTTTGCAGATAAAACTAACTCAGTACTGCTTAGGATATACAGGATATAACAAGATAGTTACTGACTATTTTATCCTCATATACCAGTATTTGCATTCAAAGATTTAACAAAAGTAACCCAGGCACATATATATTTAAATTTACAGTAACAAAACCTCGCGTGTTACTATATCCGTAATATAAAAAAATATATAACTATTCAATGAGTTTCTTGGCTTTGAAATATCTGCGGAGATACAGCACTTGCCACGTAGCTAGACCCATTAGGCATACCATGGAGAATATGCTGAAGAATAGCACACGATTGTTCGTAGACTCTGTAAGATTAAAGCATTTATTTATTTATTAGGTTCACCAACGTAGAATACATTTCAACACAAATTAGCAAACAAATAAAATAAATAGTTGGTGTACCCACAATTATAGGTGAACACGGCATACATAATAATTGACGCTCTAACTATTAATGAAAATTAAAGTTACTTATACTATAAATTAAATTCAACAATATATTTAAGTTACAGTTAATTAATAATTTACATTACAAATAGGCGCTCATTGACATATGTATAATACAATATTTATTTTATGTAGTAGTTTGTCTACATAATCTACTCGTAAATACATCAAAATTAAATCATAGAGGTGAAGGATGGCTGTGACATATTCACTTTAGTTTTTTAATTACGGTTCCCCATCCAGGGTTTAAAAACAGAACACTATTATCAAGCCTTTTGCTGTCTATCTGTTTGTCATATGACTATCTCTTGAGTCGTAATAGATGAGACACTTGTAATTCTTAAAGAGTGTGTATCGCAGACTCCTATAACAGCAAATACTAAAATTAAGAAAAAAGTTAGAAATAAAGAGGTTCCTCACGCGAAAAACGGGTATTTTACAGCCAATGGGATATGTGTAGATGCCCATTTCTGTATTTTTTTTTTGTTTCTAGTACTGAAGTAGCAAACGAGCATGCAGTCCACCTGATAGTAAGTGGCCACTGCCGCCGATGGACATTTGTTATCTACCCCACTGCCTTACCTGAGGTTGGCCACAAATGTGTTGCTACCCCTGAGGGCTAAGATGGAACGCCTCGGATGTCTCCCTTACCACACACTTATCATTTGGCAGGCGGTAGAACAACCTTTCGGCGGAAGGTGTGAATACCAACTTACTTTACACAGCCCCCTTAGTCCTGTGGAGTGGCAAAGCATCTGTGATCGGCTTCAGGTCAAACCGCTGCTTATATGAAGTTTGTTAGAGATGTATATGACTGGTAGTTACCACTTAACGCGCATTAATGTATAAAAACCAGTATTGTTTGCTACTTCAATCATATAATGATAGTAACCAACATCATAACAGTATATAATAAAAGTTATCTTCAATTGAAATATTTTAATTTAAAAAAAACTAAAAACAAATTCCATTCACTTCAACAGATATATCATTATAGTATTTGTTTTAAATTTTAAAATCTTTGCCAGCTTACATCTAGGTATAATGTCATTTGGCATTAATATGTGACAATACTTATATCGTGCCTTTATTTAATTTTGTTACTGTTTAAAAGGAATATTATTGAAAAACACATTATTTAATGATTTGGAGAAGTTACTGAATAGCTAGAGTTATATTTGCACAAATGTTCATGTCTATACAGATTGTAAAAGAAACTGAACAAGAAGAACATTTATATTTAAAAGTAATGTACCTCTAAAAACGTAGACATTCATATTATAAATATGTACTATAAACATATACAATATACACCACTGGTACTTTCGTATCAATATGCAATCTTACCAATTTGATCAAATAAAGACCTTATCATTTAGGTATTATAAATATATTTTTTTGTGTAAAATAGACAATGACTCAAGCTAAACAGACCGACAGACAGAGGAACATTGTCTTCAACAGTATGGGATTAAAAAAGTAATTTTAGTAGGGTACTAAGTACCCTTAATTGATCTATGATTAATCTACCACTACTGCTTGTGAAAGGTTCCGTCCCGCACCGCAGTTCCGCCTTGACTACGATCCATGTAACTGGGTCGAAATATCGTCAAAGAATTTTTTTTTTTATAAGAACTTAGACGCGCCGGTTTCCTTTATTTATTTATTCATGATCACCAACATAATGTACACCAAGCAAAAGCAACAATCATAGATACAGAGAAAAGAGGTAAGTGTCATTACAATTATAGGTGACGACAGCGTGCAAATAAAGAATTGATTATTACCTTTAAAAAATAAGGTAATAATCAGACATGTAATCCATCAAATTTTGAGTGGCCACCTACACCAATAGACATTGATAATCAACCCCAGATAGGTGGAGTCCTACATCAAGTCGGTCACAGAAGCCATTCTATCACTGAAGAAAATAAGTGATTTTTTCACGGAACAACCTCTTACACTTTGAATTGCTACCGTTTGGCGGCTACCAAAAGAGGTAGCTGAAAGCCCCCCCCCCCCCCCCTCTGGATCAAAGGCTAGCGACGTTCATGTTCGTCTGTATATCAATTTTGATCATTTGCATCACTGATATCAAGATAATAGATGATATATACCGTTAGATATACCTACCTATACATCTTAATATATATCTGAAACTTCCAACACACCACGTTAATCAAGCTAGACTTCTCGTCGCTCTAATCGAATTCAGTCCCATTATGCGAGTTTTCCCATTATCTGCAATTTATTATCTCGGAACGTATCGCGGTTAGGACTTGGAGTTGCGAAATCAGGCCTTTTGTATGGAAAATCGATGCTTCGTAACTACCTATCTCTTTACCTTTTAGAAGAAACAGGTGTATACTATGCTACGCTTGATTATATTGTCATTCAACTGCTTATGTATAAGCTACTGTTTGTATCGCTTCAACCCATTATTGTCTCACTGCAGGACACGGGCCTCCTCTCAGAGAGAGGCTTAAGCCATAGTCCACTGCGCTGGCCAAGTGCGAAGTGGTAGACTTCACACACCTTTGAGAACTGTTTATTTTTAAAGAACTCTCAGGTGTGCAGGTTTCCTCACGATGTTTTCCTTCACCGTTAAAACAAGGGATAACTAATTTATAATACGCACCAAACTTCGAAAAATCAGAGGTGTGCCTGGGGTTTGAACCTCGGACCT
>DWPG01000266.1:0-10258 GCA_018251495.1 Autochton cellus | reverse complement strand
AGTACATACATTTACATACAATTTGCGGAGATCATTAAAAAGCTAACACACTCGCGCGGTGCTTGTGAAATGTAACTTAAATCTTTATGGTATATTTAATAGTGTATTTTTACCGTTAATCTTTATAGTTTTCACGACATTAATATAACATAACATTGTAGTAATTAATGAAGATGTGTTATAAAACCGTATGTACCTACTAAATATAATAAATACGTGAAATACATACAGTAGAAACGTAATAAGCGTTATTATTATTTTTGTTAAGGGTTAAGATTAGCCATGGTTAATATTAACATATATATGGATTGTACTTTTAAAAGAATATTTCACAATAATCGAAGCAATGAATGTGGATCGGGGTCCAAAGTGCTACATCTGAGTATTAAATTGACCTTAGATAGTAAATCTCCCTTGCCACAACTGACTAAGTGATTTAAGCCTTCATTCTTAGATACCTATGCCCAGCATTGGGTCAGTTAAATGCAGAATAAAGTATCAGGTCTACGCACAGTTTATAGTTCCTCATTTCCTTATTATCGATTTTACGGGATACAATTCTACATTAGAATATTGGCTACGATATCGTTTCGACTGTACGTGCTTGGCTCTGAGTGTACGCCTTCGGGCCGCGTCGTAAATTATTGCTAGGCTAGAACGAATCGTCGCGATCAATGATAATTGGGCAGATGTATTAAATCCAGTCGTTATTTAACGTCAGAGATTCAACTTGCAGGCCAGTATCTAAACGTATTGGAAAGTAATTTCCTGTTGTGCTGTTTTGATTTAAAAAAAGTTGTTGTACTAATAGCGTCATACTAGAATTTTATCCGTGTTGTGGGTGCCATAGGCACATAAAAACTAAATAGTTTGAAAGTAGAAATGAACAATTTGAATTCCGTTCATCCATTTTTGAGTCTTGCGAATTTTCTTTTGACTTTTTCTGAGTAGGTAAGTAATTTATCGGAATATTAAGTCGTTGTATACGTAAGTACCTAATTCTTTCAGCAAGAAACTATGTAAGGAAGTAAGTAAATAGTGTATAAAAGTAAACACCTTCATACCTTCAAAACACGACTACCACGTACAAAAATAAACACATGATTCAAATTAATAATTTGATCATCGGTCTTAGGATACGACAACATGATTCTTCATAAATACATTCAAACATATCTGCTCTACAAATATACTTATGCACGTAGTATTTATAACGCATGCCCGTAATATATTATGAGACCTAAATATATATTAAACGCAATGTTGCCCAGATTATCCTCTGAACTAGGTAAGAATATTCCGACTGCAAGCTAGACAGCTTTTTGCGTGCCGGAATGTGACATGGCGATATTATGTTGTAATTATTTAATAATGTTGTAATTTTATTAGCGAGACGTGCCCGACTTGCGTGAAGGGACATTACTCGTAACTTAATGATGGCGGCAGAGATTGATGTATTGTTTTTTAGAACAACCAATTTACGACATAAACACGGCCTCTGACAAATTCCATCGCTTGGTACTAAATGTACAAACAATGTGCTTTGGCTATCAAATAAAAGTAATTTAGGATTTTTTACTATTTGGGTAGAAGTTCTCAAAATTTAAAAACGAAATTTGGTCTCTCAAGACTAGGCGCTCGATGTAGAGTCGATTTAAATTATAGTAAGTATGGTAAAGTGCTGCCGTAAATATTATCGAATAGGTCTACTGTCTATCCATATAGTCACAGATTATTAACGGGTTAAAATTTTTTTGGTAGGACTGAGCGCAGCAGACCAATGACAAGTCTAATTATTCCTCCAAGGTGCATGTAGATTACAAGTTTGTAATCTATGTTCAAACACACAGATCAGGTATATGTAGATCAGGTATGCTCAACTTTTAAAATAACATGAAGATTATAAGTATTTTGCTTCATACATAAATAAGAAATATGCAAAAAAGCTTGATTAAACATCTTATGAAATACGTACACATATATTGGCTAGATTCTTTAGAATCTTAGACAATGGTTTAATTTTGAATTTGATTTAATTTAGTTTAATTTAAGTCTGAATGTGTTCTATCTATTAATACAGTAGTTAAGAAGTTTTACTTAGACGCGACAGAGAAATCGTAAATCAATTAATTACTCCGAACAAATTATGTAAGTGGGTAAGTAAACGGCTGACCCGGACTTGATTAAATGCTGTTCTTGTAAATAGGATAGATTTTGACTTGCAGTGCAGTGTCAATAAAACCTAATACTATGGCCAAGTTCCAAGGCACGGAGTTACCTGATTCCACCAAGAATACTATGAATTTTCTAGAATTTGTTCTCTTAATTTTCTTAAAAGCTATTTTAACTACTCGTATCTACCTATAATAGGTAAAGGATGTAGGTACGCTTTTTAAAATATAGAAGTATCAAACGAGCATCCACCTCAAAGAAGCCTCAAAATAAGACTGCCTTAGGTCGGTTACACAATAATCTTTTAGGAGCCTTCAGGACTATTTGGAATGCCTCACAGTAACATAGTTACTTATATGTATATATATTTCTACAACTTTGCCCGGGGACGATGAAAGCACTTTACACCGGACTCCTACCGACTAAAACTGCACGGTATACCTCCGGATACCTTTTGTGGGGATTACGGGTACGCTTTGCATTCATCCGCAGTCCTGGCAGCGTAGACCCTCGTTCGTTGGGAGCTGGAGCTAGACCATTTCTTGTGCTTTGAGGGGCACACGGGTATACCACGTTCTTAATCTTGCCAATACTCTTATCAACGCTAGCCTGCCTAGCCACATTGTTCTCACATAAAACAAACTCACAAAACAAAAATATAAATAAATGCTTTTAAAACATTTCGACTGCTTTATACTTATATAATATATATTTATGCTTGACAAATTGATTGCCCACGTGAATGCTTGCCTGAAAGCGGCCAAGGTGTTGACACATACACTTGACCGGTTTTTAAGTACTCAGCGACCCGCTATTTGTTAAGAATGTTTATCGATATTCGATTAAGAGTGTTAAACACTGTTATCATCGCAGGGAAAGCTCCATTACGACAATTGCGCTACAATTATCCCGATATTGGAGTAGAAAAGCCTGTTATAAACTTTCGCTGCTTTAATACGTGACGAACGCCATCTGCGAGAAGGCGCAATTTTGGTGCTAGATTTAAGTGTTTTTATTCAGTAGTGGTATCGTTTAGTAATTAATATAATCTAGGCCCCGGTCTTGTTTACGTGAAATTTCATCTTCAGAATTTAATATTAATACTTATATTAGTATACTTATGTATTATATGACGCCACGAGACTGATATAATACATTAAAATATTAAAAAATATAAAAGAAAATGTCAGACAGTGGAAATAAAATGATTTGAGTAAAGAATTAATGAAATAGCAGCTTAAATGGCCTAAAATTACTAAAAACGAAATGATAACAACATACCAACATTTTAAAAACATAGTAACACCTAAATGTATTAAATTAACAAAAAAAATTGCAACTCAAGGTTACATAAGTAATTCTTGTATCATCGATATTAGTTTGCTTAAAAGCTTACCTAAGGACCTATAGAGATAGGACACCTAAGGACCAATATAGATAAACTTCTGTATAGTAATATACATTTTTGAACATCATAATCAAAGAATACATTTGTATAATGCAATTCGGTTTGAATGGAGTTGTCAGATACGAATGCGCGGGGTCACGGGTTGGAGGCGTCGCGGGGCCGGGACGGGGCACGAGTGCTCCTCAGTGGAGCAGTACAACGACCTCGCACTGCACAGCCTCCCAGATACTACTCGCCACACTCGCCAGGCCACTAATCTCCGTAACACTTGTCATGCTAAGTAGGGATATTCGCGAGAGCACAATGAATCGTGTATGCAATTCTGCATGATACACTTAATTTTTTACCCATTCCACATGCTCCAATAGCGTAAATGAAACTTTTTTTGAAAGATATGAGTTTAAAAATTTCTATCACAGTTTCTTCTTCATAACGAAACACTGCGAAGTGGTGGTAGACTTTATTGACGTTCAAAAAGAATTCTGTAAAGGATCTACTTTGTAAAAGATTTAAGATCTTTTATTTTGATTTTGAAACCGACTTCATTAATAAATGATTTCCTCTTAGATGATTCGTTTATGACTCATTTCTTAAACGGTAAAATTTCTAGTTTCATTAACCTTATTACTTACGTAACTAAATAAATAAGGTTAGTTGGGTTATTATAGAGCTGAGATAAATAAACAATTTATTTAAAAAATGGACTAACAACAAGCATGTACCTACTACATAATAAAATATATTAAAGCAGAAATTAAATATAGTAAGGTGCGGTGACAAACGTAGTTTTGGTAGGTTTTTTGTATGATTTTGGTTTGTCCCTGCCTCTTTTTGGCGGAGTCTGGTAAAAACCGTACAATGTAAGTTATAGACAACATTGTGGTGTTTTTTAATTGGCGACTATATGCCACGTCGCCATAAAAAAATATGTAGGTACATTAATGGATGAGATTGTCATGTTTTTAAAAGATTTAGAAGACCAAATTAGCGTCCAATTTCAATCGTACCATTTCAGTCGTACCGTTTTACAATATGTCACATAAGAACCTTACATCATAATATTTTGGAATGACTTCTTAAGACTTGTTAAGTCTATGTAACTTATACTACATAAGTTACGTAGACTTAAGAAGTTGAATTTGATAAGCGTATGATTGGTAGATTTGTTTAACATTATGACCAAACAGTGGAAGTGAAAGTAGAGGCAGCCTATGAAGGAGCACTTGGCACTAAATTTTTATTTACGTAACGTCTGTCCGTGAGCAATCCCGATTAGATGATTGATTTCTCATGTAGGCTTAAGATTTACATGTTAAACGATTTAGTTACAATTATTTCTATAAAAAGTTGCATAAGTTCATCGTTATGCTTACTGACTAATGTCTATTTCCTAGCCGGTCTGTATATTCTTTTTGTAGATTATTTTTTACCTTACACATGTATACATGCATAATATAGTCGTAATATATTATATAAACATAAATTGGAATATCTTTTGTAAGCACTTATTTCTTTATACCAGACTCTGCCTCCTTACATGTACATCGCAAATACTTTTGTATTGTGTTTATAACTTTATAGATATAATTATAATCACGTAAATTATTCAAGAATCGCATAATTTAGGCAAATAAAGATTTCACTGAACAACATCAGGTAATACGATAGATACTTAAATATGTGAGTATTCCCATGTAATGCATCGCACGCCATTTGTAAACGGTCAGTCACAATACCTAGCCATACTTCTCGTAGTTACTGGGGTTGCTGAAACCCTACAAAAGCCATTTCAACATATAATGTACCTACACTTGAACGGGATTAAGTAAAGTGTATTATCGAGGATTAAACAAATACATACATCCTCCCTTACCTGCCATCAATAGCATAATCATTATTTGAATAAAATACGTTCTACTCTTAAATTAATTTAAACTGAACATAAACGCAATAAAAACAAATAAATTAAATGTGTCTGTTTTTGAACACAAAATAGGTACAGCCAGTTTTAAACATAAGTAAATGCGCGATTCCAAGACATAAAATCCCTTTATGTTTATAAAATAATTGTTTTATTTGTTTATAAAGGCGACACCAATGAAGATGAATGTATGTATTTACTCAATAATCGACAAGATAAGACCCGAAATAGTGTTAAGTGCACTTTTTTACATCAACATAATAATATTAACGATTTTTTTATTTAAGCTGTACATGCGGTGAAGCTGCCAGTGGAAACTTTTTTAATTATCAGTATATATTATTATGTGACTACAAAATCTTGGACTTGGACCTATGTCCAACTAGATCAAATGTAAATGAGTTATTTACTAGTAATGTATAACGAGATACAAAACTAGTGAAATCAATTACATAAGCGTCCGAAATTGTGGTGCATATTAGAAATGCAATAAATTATTTTGTTTAATTGCAAAAAGTATTTTAAAGTTCGAATAGCAGACTTAGATGGATTTAATCTAGTTTATACGAACTCAAAGTCTTAGAGTAAGCAGTACAGCACGATTAGGGCTTCATAAGCCCATGAAACTCTCATCATTTCATTCATAGACATATTTGGTTTTACAGATTACTAACTAGGCCCGTGGTTTCCTAATCATGAATTTTTTTAACATGACATACATATAACCGAAATTTTATACATTGAACAATTTTAATGGATTAACATTTTTCAAAAAGGTTATGATAGAAACAGACATTACAACACTTCGTACAAACCAAGCAAAAGACATAATATATAACAAACTGTAAAATCCTGAACAGAGCTAAGTTGTACGGTAACGTAGAGAAATAAGTATTTTTGAACTGTATTTTACTAAGGTGATATAAAGCAAAAAGGCCAGTCATCATTAATGTAAAAACTAGTAATGAGTAACAACAAAAAATAATATGTTTGTGGATTTTACCAAATCCTTTTTATAACCTGCAAAAACTGTTTAACCGTCGACATAATACGTGTAAGCCTAAATCAGGTAAAAGGCAATAACCACGAAGGTTCAGCTAGGCACAGAAGTGCGATATCGTGGAGCGCTGCGCAGGTGGCGGGGCCGCTCAACCGTGAATCCCCCGCGCCCCGGTCGACAACTGTTCCATGTTTTTTTTTCTCGGTCTAGTAAAGAGCAATGGCCCCATCAATTCACCACTAAATAGTGGATTTTTAGCAAATTCTACCCTTAAATATATCGGTGAAAGTTAAACAACGATTTATTGTAAAGAAACGCTGTATTTCGCAGATGTAATTCACAGTAAATAATTTAATGTTAAAGTAAGAAAAACATCAGATATCAATTTCAAATAAATACTGCAACGATTCTATTAAAACAGTTATACCTTATACTAGTCACAAGCATCTAATTTTTATTTCGAAACTGTGTAATACAAAGAATTTTTTTCAACGCTCTGTACGCATATTTGTTTACAGTACATAAACACAATAATTGTCACCACTACTACAAACACGACAATGGCATCAAACATACTACAATGGAAGTAACGGATCAATACTGCTAGGATACAAAACAAAAACTTTGGGGAAGCCTGCAACAGGGGGATTCATAATTTCCGGTACAAGTTGACGAAGCCCGACGATAAGGCTTATGTTTCCATACATACTTAAGTACCTAGTATACTTTTATCCAAAACGTGTATCACAAAGAAATAACAAGTTGTCTTGTTATTCACTTATAAACAGCGGTGTTAGATATTTCCTAAGGTCGACAAGAGAATGATATTGTATTTTGAAACGGGTTAAATAAACCAGTGCTGGCTAAGCTAGAAATGCCGTAAAATAACCGGCACTCAAACCGGCCGCGGCGACTCGTCGCCAATTAACCGCGTCCGACCTCTGGAGTCTGGACTGAGGGCTGTAACTCCCGCAACCATCTTTGCTATTTATCTTATAATTTTAAAGTTAAACGTCTTTTGACGCATTCGAGAAAATAGATCTAAGTGTATTTTAAACGAAAATTGGAACGAAGTTACACGCCCCGATATTATGGTGTAACACATTATATATTTGTAGTATTTGCTTTCTTTTACTGGTTTATTATTAAGTTTACTACGATTCCTATTAATGACGCCAAGGAAGTATTTAATAAATCAGTAGGTACATGTGTACAATCCTAAGTAGGTACACAAATACTTTTTAATTTTACTTGATTCAACATTTAACACATTTGAAAGTAAAAAATATTTCTCTATATACGAATATTCAGTCTAACAATAAATAATCGTAACCGTAAAAATGCGCTTTATTTGTTAAGGAAATAAAATTATATAATAATCTATCAATTTCCTCCATTTTAGTATTGATAAAATATCGTAAGTAATCGTAAGATCGTAAAGTTTAAACCGTAAAGACTTAGAGTTTAATTAACAGTTAGCAAGAACTTATAAAAATCTGTATGCATCCATAAAGGATCTTTATAGTATCTAATTAGAAACGCTTATATAATTTAGGATAGGAAATCACGGAGTACAAACATTTATGATAATTACCAAAGACAAAACGTAAGTATAAACATTTTTGAAAATCGTCTATTTAGGGGCATCCATAAAGCAACAACAAAGCCAAAAGTCATTAGAATAGGTAGCTTATAATCGTAATGATCTTTGATTCACAGCAGTACTCACAACAATATGAACTGAAATCGCACATCATTGCGCAATACCCGTAATCTTGGAACAACGGCGCGGCGATGCAATGCTGCATTATTATCTACATTTCAACGCAGACATTCCTGTCCACATCAAATGTTAATAGGGAATTCTACCTCAACCATATGGTTGAAGACGTAAAAACTTCCCTGATTACAAGAAACAATTTGATGGAAACGTGGATTGATCACGTCTTATTATAAAATTAATGTTCAATCGTGACTTGCCTATTATTTTATTCAAGCAAGAACTTATTAGGTACCTACTAAGCTTCAGGATATTTATAACTTCCTCATTTATAAATAGATAGGTATGCAAAATTACAATCTGTGTGGATTGTGTGAGAAAATTAAGGTGTATTTTCAATTTAATTACTAATTTGTGACACTTTTGAGGATTTTAACAGTAAATAGGAAATTAAAACGGCGAAATTATACTACAATAGAATTCTAGAAAAATATTGAGTAAAATGAGTTTAAATGTAAGGCGGGGCCAAGAGAGAAGATAGCGGTCGTCAAAAGGCAGAAAGAAATCGTTGGAAAAAGCTTCAGATGCCATGAATGGATGGAAAGTGCTCAGGAACAAGACGTTGCAGTTTCTGTTCACACGCGACCATATTAAGAAACTGTTCTCATACTAAAATACGCAATCAATAATATCTCTGCATGTTAACATATTACAGTATTTGTTATCTTTTACTTACTGTGTGTTCTTTTTAAATAGATAGTAATTATGGTATTTTTCATCAAATTTAAAATAAACTTGAATGATAAAATAAGGATGATAATTAACAACATAGAAATTTACAGTACGTTGATAGAAGAAAAATATGTAATCTAATGAGTCAAATACTAATTCTACAAATCTTGTAGGAACCAAACTTTGAAAACAATTTATCCATAACAATATCAATTTAAACATAAATCATAAACAATAGAAGGTACAGTTTTATGATCATGCACTTATTACTTACTTTAACGAACAGATGAAACAGACCAATATTAAATCAAAATAAAATCCCAAATCCTGTTATACCTATTTACGACGCCTTACTTAAGGTGACTTTGCCTTTGTGAATAATATTGGGCATAGGTAGGTAAGTTTAAGCGGTTATCAAATGCTAACTATCGAATAAGAAAGAAACTGCGTATCGTTTCAAACATCATAAGTTTTAAAACCAAAAAAATCCTAATACGAAGTCCAAAATAAAGAACTAGAGATAACGAATTGTTGATAAATTAATATTCTATAGATTGTGTCAAGTGAATGATATATCGATTTATCTCAACTAAAGTGAAAAACGTTAAACAAATACGTTAAGATAACTCATACAATTTTCCGTTATATAGAAGCTACACTACGTGGGTAAGTCTGGGTAACTAACTACTTTATTAAACCTACATTTTCTATTTACAATACTTAAATGTATTTTTTCAAGACATACGAATGAACAAATAATACGGAAGTAATATTAATATAAATACATTGACAAACCTTATTATCCAGTACTGTTTCTGTTTCAATACAGTCTTTCACCAACAACAGAAGTTGAGCAGCGAAACATTGTGATATTTGTGATCTACTAATAATCCTTAAACATTTTTGTGTAGATATTATATATTATTCACTTTAATGTTTTTCCTGTTCACTGTTTCACTGTCTAGAAATTCGAAAGGAGATTTAACTCACGATGTTTAGGAACAAAAAATACAAAATTCACGGTTGGATTATGGCGACAATGACGGCAACCGGCTGGAATTTACACAATCGCTCGTGAATATTGTTTGAATTATACGAATTTATTCGTAATATTTTTATTATTTCTTTATGGGGGTGGAGTTGATTCTTTGGGGGTAGACACAATCTTTCTGACGGATCTATGTAATTTCGCTAGCCATCTTGCATATCACTTATCATTATGCTTATTGGGCAGAAAAAAGTGTGACGGTGGTGCCACTGTAGTCGAACCACAAAGGATTCTGACCTTAAAAATGTCGCAGATAA
>DWPG01000265.1:0-10268 GCA_018251495.1 Autochton cellus | reverse complement strand
AATCGTCTTAGTTGTCACAGTGACATAGGCTATACAATTTTAAATATGGTGCCTGCGAACGGAGGAAAAAAGGGAGGATGGAATGAAATATTTTTGTATCATAACAATATGGGCACCTATCAAATGAGTATGGGTATCAAAGTCAATTCATTTTAAACAGTCGTGTTTTTTGTTTTTAAGTTAAATCTCTAGTTTGTGATTGTCTTTGACTGGATCCTATCTACCGCCTTCCACTTACTAGCGTTTCGTACTTATATTTATCAGAATTGAAAGTCAAGAATGATGTTTAAGGTTTTCTACCATACTATACCTACATGCCTATCTCAAGAGTGCATTTATATAGAAATCCGTGCTTAGTTTAGGCTTTTGTGTACTTATCTTAATGATTATTTCAAATTTCTATTCCCCTCTTGAACCTTTTTAGAGGACGTACTTTCTAAGTCCAATCTTACCTCTTATCTACGTTACATAAGGCAGTTCTATACAAAATTTCCTGCATCTAACTGCATCTAGACCCAATCTATATGGCATTCTATCAATTCTTTTTAAATTTTTAGAGTTTAAATGGCAATAATTTTTCACTTAATATGATAGTATTTCTCAGTGGGGATGGGTTGATTTCAACTCCTAATCTGCAGGTTGACTAAAGCGTCGTAGGACCGATACGGTACTGTGACTCGAATCTTCCCGACTTATCTATACCTATAAATGTGCTTGCGGCCTTGTGTATCATGGAAAATATAAGAGGAAAAACAAAATTCTGAAGCTTTTACTCTATCCACTTATAAAAAAATGAAGAACGTAAGTCTGTGTAACGGACACAGGGGTAGTAAAATCAGGTAAAGGTAAAGTCATATTATGTTCTCGGATTTGTTTAATTTCAATTCATCATCACACATCAGTCAAATCGAAATATATAATAAACGATTGTACATACGTATATAAAAAGTAGTAGTGATATAATTTATAAACGGCTGATAAATTAGAAAATTCTAGATTCTCCATAAAATACACATACAATTTTGAAATAAAAAAACTGCATTCATATCGGTTTCTTTTAAAGGTTACATCACCATGTAAGTTCACAAACATACAAACAAACATAATATACGTGTACGTAGAAGTACACTTATCTTTACGTGTCGGGCGTTAAGTTTTGAAGTTCAGAAATCTCTTCACAGTCAAAATTTCGCTTGCACTCCAGTGGGCTCTCAGACACACTTACAGTTCTAAAAACCTAATGAGGTAGACGCGCGATCATCCTATGATTGCCGCCATTTTAACACTTATGTTGGAAAAGTTACCAAGTGTATAGCTGAATAAAATGCTAATATGCATTTTTTAATCCTCTATTCAATGGCTTTTCTTGGATGTTTCTTATACTTCCATATTTAGTTGTTTTTTGAGTTTAGTTTATCAAAAAGCACAGCGCATCTATTTCACGCTTTACAATAACTTAACTTATAAGTAACAAACAATGTACCTAATCAAATGAAAGCATTCGAGGTGCTAATCTCTGATACTAGCACGTGATTTAGCGGTGAAAGAAAACATCGTGAAAGATTTCATCATACCTGACTGTTCTTTAATAAAATTTCTAAAATATGAATGATACCTACCTACATATAGGCATTTAGCCAGCGTGGTGGACAATGACCTAAAACTCTTAACATATAACCTTGAGTCTGAGAGTCTCGTATTCGACAGCAGGACAATAAAGTGTTGATGAAAATGATGTAGTATAATTAACTATAATTGCACGAGTAACATCAGGTAGGTACATTTATTTGCTCATTTGTACATTTGTTTCTACGCACATAAACTTATTTTGAAATGGTGACGTAAGCGACCCGTGTAAGTCATATTTCAGAAGAAAACTTGACCTATGCCGTCGGTCGTAGGGCAAATGGTCTTCCTTCCCATACCACCCTTATTTATGGCGCTACGGAGTCAATTCGCTTGACCCGTTATTATTTACGATTATTGATTAGACAGAAAATATGTAAGATTAACTTGTCGCTAAAAATAATGCCAGGATACATTGGAGAACTCCTAAAAATACCTATATTATGGTTCTTTCAATGCGTTTCGCTTCATCCATTCGTGACATGATAAAAAAATCATCATTAACCCATTGCTGGCCACCTCAAAGAATCCGAAAGGTTTTAGCCATAATACACAAGGTTGGCTAAATACTAATGGGCTCGTATACCTTTGGGAACTTTGTAGAACTTTACTTTTTTCTTAATATGTTTCCACCTTTCAAACAGGTATATAATAATTACCCGACTGCGTCAGAAGGAAGGCAATGTTTTTCGAGCGTATGTAGTATGTATGTATGTATGTTTAATATGTATGTTCATTTCTTTGGCACGCCCCACAGACCAAATGGCTTTACGGATTTTACCATAGGGGGTGTCGTTAGAATCGCCTCAGTTGTCATAGTGACATAGGTTATATAATTTAGGTTATATAAGGAGAAAAAGGGGGGGAAATGTGATTAAATATTTTTATTACTAGCTTTTATTTAACTTGCAATATACGTCCGAGTTGAACTCGGAGCCATCCTCGACCAGACAGATCTAAATTAATTTGGATTTCCGTTCTGGATGTAATCAGTTGTGTACTCGTCTTTCTGTGCGTTTATGGCAGTCACGGCACATACTAGAGCCTGCCATTTAATCAAGAATTACCCATGTTTTAGCACAATATAAGCTTTAGTTGAGTATTTTACAATATACTTTGTTGATTTAATGTTACTTTTTTGTTGTTATCTTAGTTTAATATACTACACAATTTATTTCTATTTTGAAGGAGCTTCAAGTTGAATGAAATTAATCAAAGACTAAAATGTTCCACTAGGCCTGAATATCATCCTTGAATTTCTATTTCAACACTGGAAGTGTTAGAGAATTTTAACTCACCAATTAATACATAATTGTGAAATATGAATGAATAATAAACATTGATGAATATTCAAGATTGATGCACATCAAGCCAGACTAAACCCGTGGATGTCGATTCGTTATCAACATGGAAACGGCGATACGTGCACCGTGGCAGATAACCGTGTTAGTCCAAATTTATTGATTCTCCTATCACGCCATCCTTTTCGTTCGGATCATGCCATTAATCATTTGTTACCTTATCTTTCAATCACTGCAAACATAGTGAATATGGACTTAAATTAGATACTGGGACTTATCTTCCTCGTGTTTGAGCGTCGTGCTCGTTTTAGCTTTTGATGTCATGTTATGTCAATTCAGGGGTCAGAGATAGGTCACTTTTTCTCGCTATTTAATGGAGAATAGGGCTATTATATTTAAACGCCACCTTCATTAAGGTTTTTGCTACCTCAAAACATTTTAAACTCATAACTGAGAGGTGATTACACGATTAATTAAAATATTTAGTTTATTACTGTGACATGTTATTTAAATGTAGTTTCCACATAGTCACTTTCGCGATATATTTCTACTTTTGTAACAAGAATTTTATTTTCTTTATACTAGTTTCTCCTTTGTTTAATATTAAAAACAAAAAAATGCTGATGAAAAACAAACAAAAGATTAGTTCAACTATCCCGCATTTTCAACAAAAAATTACTTTCATAAAAAAGGTCATCAGGATATCAGAAAGGGGAGAGATCCTCGCAAATTTGCTATACACGAAACAAAGCTCGCTATTACCGCGCCGGATAAACCCGAGGTCAGAAGTAATAAAAATCTTAAAGGAACATTATTGCCAAGTTTTATGCACGTAAAATATTAAGAATAAGTGAAAGAATTAATTAAACACGAAATTAAAATATACCATCAAATACTATGACATAATAACACAGATAGGTTGAAACATAAAGAACCTACCGGATTAGGAAATGGTCCTATGTCTTGTATACGTTTAATTAAAATACAAAGTAGTCAGTAGGAGAATAGAATGTGTGATGATTCGCCAAAACGCTTTAATTACTTTGTACGTATATGTATAATGTGTTAATACAAAATACCGAGTAGATAATATAAAAACCAAAGTCCAGAAACAGCCTACCTATATTTATGAAAGTAATATTTGTACAGGCATGGTGAAAAAGCCAACAAAATGAAATTACCTTTAAGGTCAGTATAAAGGTGACCAGGAGAGCAAAAGCTGGGGCGCGTCGACCCAAATTCTTTATTACATATGAGACAATGCCGCGCCGGATAGGCTCGAGGGCGGACGTAATCCAGACGGACTTAGAGACAAAAGCTTAGGTTTATTGAAAAATAATGAAAAAAGATGCCTAATATATGTTAGGAGTACATTTTACGTACACATTATTGGTAGTACAACCACTGTTTTATAACGTCATAAAAGAAAGACAAGATGTTTTCTTTTCCTATTACCTACTCACAAATAAATAATGTTTCATTACATTTTCTGGTTTTCTAGTTTCCAGAAATTATTTAGCGTGACATAGGGTACAATAATGCTTATGAATAATCATGAATACTGTGGGTACACCAGCGCATGTCGGAATGCAGTGCAGCCAAATTTAGTTCACTTGTCGGGTAATTGACGTACTACTACTACAGCTTCATACATTTCTGATTGAAATATAGCAGTTCCGCTGACTTTTGATATGACAATATCAGGTCTCCTCATTTATCCACTACTATTTATCTAAAAAGAAGAAAGAAACTAACAAGTTTCTTCCACTGTTTCATTGATACAAATCGTTTCAAAATCCGTACGTTGTGAAATCATTCAATGTAATTTTTAAGAAATTATGTAACTTCACCATCAGAGACAGCAAACCTTTTGTGGTTGACAGCAGATAGGATGGATATCTAGACTATAATTCGTTATCAGAGAATGAATACCTGTTTGAATCTTGTGAATGTTTGTTGTCTTTCTTTCAAATAAAATTGTATTTGATTTCTCGCGACCATACATTCTTCGCACTTTTATTTATGAGTTTTATGAGAGTTTAATAAACACAAATCTCCTACTTCCCCAATACTATCGTAAATATATAATGTATTGACCGTGGCTATTTTTATTCCTCATAAACCCCGTGCAATGATTGGCGGCTACATATTCGCTAAACGATGCATTTCCGGCCCTGCAACATTTCCTCTGCGGTTAAATTTATTACTGCCAATATGATTTATTGATTTTCTTACATGAGGACATGCCGAGAATACATATTTACCACATGACTGGTTTAAATAGGCACGTTAGTTGTATTCACATTTATACGTTAAAAAAAGCAGAAAGAAAAAAGTGTATGTACAAATCGTAAGTAGAAATGATTTTGACACCAAAAAATCAAAAACGCAAGATTTTACATATTTTTATATGCCGGATTTAAATATTGTGTGCTATTATAATAATACTGATAATTATAGTAATGACGGTTTATACACTAGGGTTTTTCCTGTGTCAACAAAGATGAATACACAAACACTCAGACACGGAACAGAAATTTAAATTTATCATTTAAATGTCTGTCTGGCCGGCACGTAGGTCGTCATAAGACCTATGATTATGGATGTAAATAAATTAGGATATTTGTATACAAACACAAAAAACTGAGTGGAAAACGCACGGACATTTTGAATTTCCTGTTTCCATAATAAGCGTGTTCAAATTAGATTGCCAATCTGATGACTGGTGTTGGACGGCTTCCAGCTCTGAACATGGATCTCTTCGTAAATTTTATAGCGGATGGATTACTAAGAAGGCTTTTCGAGGAAAAAACATCTTCGGTATACTGATAAGGTCTACGAGAAAGGGTCACGTGAAGAAAATTCCGTCCTTTAATAAGAAGCACTGAAAGATTTATAGAGACAACGATTTTCAGACCAATCGGGCGAATAAACCCGATGGTTCAAATTGGAAAGATGTTAAGTTAGGGATGTAGTAAGTAGTAAGTCCTCTTATAATTTAATTAAAAGAAACTATGAATAGCATACACTTTTAGTACATTTTTAAATTACGCTTTAAGGAAAGTTCATTTCCGCTTAGTGGTAGACCGCAAACTTCCTGAAAAGTAATGTTTTACAACAATGGTTATCACGTAGCACTGAAAATACAATTAGCTTGTTCATTATATTGTTTTTGCCAGAAAATTCGCAACTTTTCTCTCCAATAAAGTTGTTCTTCTCGTTGTTTTCGCAGTTTAAAGTAAAAAAGAACACTTACAAAGTTGTATTATTTGAATAAACGTCATTAAAATTACCTTGTTGTAAATCGAGTAAGTTTTTTATTAAGGTTTTTCTGTATTTCTTAATGTAATTCAAGTAAAATTACTTTACTGTTAGGCAATAATTGACTTATGTGGTATGGTATGACGTCACCTATCCAAGCCCAACCTTATTATGATAGCTACTACTTCCAATAAAAGTAATGTCCTTCGAAGCTACTTGATGGACTGCTACTTCTCATTACAATATAAACTTTATAGGCTCTTCATTGTGCGCAAGTGGATCAAGCAGGAATATTAGAATTTTGCTTTTACCATAATTATGTCACGTGATATGTAAGATCACTAAGGAAATTACATACACTTATCGAGAACATTTTAGTCGCAATGTCGTATCCATTGGCGGTACTACGATGCACTGATCAACTCGATATTTAAAAATGTATACTTTATGAGCTATTTACTATATAAGCCGCAAATTTCACAAAAGTAGTGTGTGTGATATAACATCGTTAACCAGGGCGACAGAGGCGACAGGCTGTAATCAAAGAGGCTGACGTAATCGCTTTAGCGTGCGACGCAATTTGAATTTGAACGCGAATGCGTCCTATTGCGTTTCCACTCTGTATCTCGCTTTTATGCTGCCCTGGTTGTTTTGATCCAATTTATATCTCTATAGAGGACATACAGTTAGTGTAGACTTGTTAACTAACATTTTTTTCAATCCAAATGCATTGAAATTCAAAATGGCGGAATTTGCATAACTATAGAAGTACATTCAGTAAGTTACTTTAAACTAATATTATTTTCAATCCAAATAAATGCATTCTAATCTAAAATGGCGTATTTTGCATAATTACGTGTCTTGTTCACACATTACAGAGAAAAAGCGGGAGAGAGGATAGTAATGCCGTCCATTTTGATTACATTCTGGAGTAAATGACGTTACGTTATATATTTACATAATACGTTTAGAATTAATTAGGTCATACTACAATTCCGCTATACATGCACTAGATTAAGTTTATAATTGCCAATTTATCTATGTTGTCGTTATAATTAATGGACTTGTAGATAACTTGTAAGTTAGATTAAATTTAGAGATTATTTCTGGTTTTAAAATTTTATGCTAAATGTATTTATCAAATTAAATCTGTTTCTTGTATAGAAAAGTAGTAAATAAACTACGCATTTCATTATTATTGTTATCGTTTATTATATTTCCATTTTAAATATAATCCTTGGCTTGTATTTTAATAGCAGCAAGGCAATTTTTATTACTTGAAAATATACTGACGGGATACCATAGTTTTGGAGCCAAATTACGCGCAACGTCCTAAAGAAAATTTAAGACTTCCGCCCTTAATGGGGTAGTTGGCAGCACCACTCCATAAATTACTAGAAACCGTGCTTATGTTTCAAATACACTCTCTTTAATCGCCTTTTTTTTTAAACTACATTTTTACACAGATATAGTAAAGATGTATAATATATTTCAGTTTATAAGTGTATTCGGTATCCTAATATCCACGCGGAGCTTGAGGTAGAAGGTACACATATCATTAAACTTATATTTAATGTTCTAGATCTTTCTAATTGCTTTAATCTCCGGTCAGGCTAATATTCTAAATGTTGAGTTTAGATTTGCTTTGGATCAAGAGTTCTGCAAATGATTTATACGCGTGTCCATAATACACATTATACAGATTCGGTAGGGGTAGGGATAGGATAGCAAGGGATAGCATAGTAGACATAAGGATAGCATAGTTTAACATAAGCTAAATTGTGAGTCAAAAATACCTATACCTTTTTTACAAAAAAGGAAGTCCGTGGACTGATTATATACTAAGTGTATGTACATAAATCAGCCCACGTTTTACTTTTTTTTAATCGCTTAATTTACAGTAACAAGTTATTGTTACGCTTTATTACTTATGCTTATTTTCCTAACTTTATATATTCATTCCATAGTCAGACCAGACCTCTGAAGAACTAAATAAACGAAATACATTGTATTTGTTCTGCGCAAAGTGCTCAGTACAATACAAAGTTGAAAGCGGTTCCAGCTGACGTCTTTGTGAAAAGTTACAACAGTTGCTAATTTTATTCTCTTCAAACTCCGCTGTTTTATTCGCTAAAGAATTGAACACTGACGAGCTCTGCGGTTAAATGATAAACACAATATCGTACAAACGTTATTTAACAAAAAAATCCGGGTTTTCTGTACATTTAAGCATGTAATGCTATCAGTCGGTCTTAAATAATTAGTACCTCTCCATCTCTTTCCGTGGATATCGTAGGAGGCGACTATCGGAAAAAATCCAGGTGATGGGCAGCAGCGTCTTCCTGTACCATCAACACCCACTGCGGTCGGCAACACGCACGACAGACGCCGTCATTATTGCCGATAAAAGGCTGGTGGATGCATGGGTTACATTTAAAACATATTTTTTTACATATTCGATATAAGGATAACAAAGTAGTAGGTGTAGGTATAGTTACTGAGATTAACAGCTAGATCTGTCAGCCGTTCGTATAACATTCATATAACGGAAAATCTCATTTTGCATTTAGACTGTATGCTTGAACTGATATCTAACGACACGTATCGTCGCTTCCTCCGGAAAATTAATCGCTACAGATCTGAATGCGGATTCAGAATACAGTTTAGTATTTTAATTTAGAGTTGTATCTGCCGCTTATACTATTGTTTTAGAATTTCTAATGCTTGTTCGAAATCACAATTTCCTTTCAATATTGTACCACTAAGGATGTTTATGTTTAAAAAAATGTTAGTAATTTGAAGAATAAGTGTATGGTACGGTACGGTACACTATTTTACACTTATATTATAGTAGACTAGAAGTGGGATAAAATTGCGTTTAAAATCTTAATTCCACACTTTAAAGCTCGCCACCACTCGCCACCCTTAATTATGATGATTCTATATTATTGCGCCATCAGATGCTTATAAGGATCAATCTCTGTAAAGTAATGATAGATGTTAGACTAAAGGAAAAGGCCCATTTTTAAGAAAATGCATTTTGTCCATGCATTGTAACAAGTAATTTTTGAATCGTTACTTGGCCAGGATTTCCGAAGTTTTACTTCTTTTGGCGCATTAGGGAAAAATGATGAGAGTAAATTTTTACTATGGGCGCGCCATCACGAAAAACCGACACCATGAAATTAAAACAAAGCTACAGATTACCTTCCATAGATGGCATTGGAACAACGCTAGTGCGTTTACTGCGTACGAATCTTCAATTAGTAAAACTATTATACATTCGGTATAAAAATAATGTTTTTGAAGTATAACTTCTTACGTGCGTACATAAGTACACACACACGTTTTTTTAGAAACCCACCTAGGGTATATTTTTTGGAATATATATATCTATATATATACAATACGTCTCATTCATTAAACGAATGAGTTTGAGCCCTCTTCGGATCTTTGACCATACAGCCTAATTATTTTTAACCTGAGAGAAGATCCATACCGAGCAGTACGATAAGAATAAGACCACGACAATGTCCATAGACTGCAGTCACACTACACAAATATAAACAGGTGCACTGCACGTAATTTGCTATTTTCATAGCGTAAAATGAATTCTTATAGGTACAAATTTCATTCACATTTTCACAAACTGCGCCAGTAGTTACGAAGCGATAAAAATGAATGTGATATAGTAACAATGTTGGCGAGCTGCCAACCTGGAGTTGAATAAAGCAACTCTGCAGCACCTGGAACGCAGGTTATCCACAGGTTTATTGGTTAAACAAACATTTACACGCCTCATAAGCGGGCTTTATGGTGTTTCATTATTTCATAGTCACAACAAAAATGGTTTTGTCATTTCAAGTAAATTAGGTAAAATCTTATACACATTCTTAATTATGTATTTAATATTTATGTATACATTTGTATAAACTTTTTATTAAATATTCTACTACTGAATTTAAATTTTCATCTCTATAACTTTAATTCTTTGACGACCCGTGTGGCGGAGCGGTCACCATACCGGTCTGACACGCAGTGGGTCCCGGGTTCGATCCCCGGCCAGACAGATATCTGAAT
>DWPG01000264.1:0-10271 GCA_018251495.1 Autochton cellus | reverse complement strand
ACCGACCGCGCCCGGCGTTACTTAACTTCGTATATCGGTTGAGATCTACGAAAGTCACGGGGCTATGCGCGCTTCTCAAGTATGAATATCGCCCCACTATCATTCCTTAAGCATTAAAAAGAACTTTACTAATACGTTTGCGATAAGTATTTCAAGCTGAAGTTAAACAAACTGCTGCCTATAAATATAAAAACTTTTTTCATTTAGATAAAATTTCCGTACAGCGCTGCGATAAATACATCATAGTCGGAACTTTCGCAATTGCGCTGCAATTTGGTACAATGTATATGAATACTTTCCGCACTCGTAAAGATATAGAAGCACGGAAATATCAATATCTCTATTAGCGGCAAGACCATCGTGTCCATTACGGAGAGGAAGTATTAAAGAGCAATAATAATAAAGTTGAACAGCAATATACCATGTACGATTTTTATAGCGATGGAAAGTAGCGATCCACAGTCATTTTCATCCAAAACCCAACGCTCGTAGCAATCATATAATCAAATTTTATTTGTGAGAACGTAATGATGCTGCAACGAGCAGAGCCATTAGATTGTAATACTACAATCGCAAATTGAGGCAATTCATAGCTAATGATGAACACTTTTTCTTTATGACCACTTCGTATCAAGCTTGTAATGCTTGAGACTTCTACGTAGCTGTATGGTACAAACTTTATCTGCCTATTATGTGAGTACAGATACGGTAAATAATTATAATACTAAATTGCTTCTTTATAGTTATAATATAACAGCTGCAACATACTGTCTCTACTACAACAAATAAATCTTATTAAGTTTTCCATTTGCATGCAAACAAAAAATAAGTAAGGAAACTATTAACCCGATCAGTTTCTCGACCCTTTCTTTTTAGCTGAGGTGGTATTCCGATCGAATACATTTAATTTCATTGGATATACTTAAAAGAAATAGGTACTGTATAGTCCGCTTTACAACAATAGGTTAATATTAGAAATCAAACTAGCAGTACTCTTAACACTACATTGTACTGACACTAATAAAATGGTACATCCAACTATCTGTCAAACGCTCTTCGGCAAGTGCGACAGCGTATGAAATATAGTCTGTAGGCTTCGCCCTGACGTTGAGGAGGAGCAAAAAGCATCGCATGCAGCGTCCGAGCAAAAAGTGTTGAGAAACAAAAACCTGTCTATGATAGCGCGAGTGAGTCAGCGCGGCCGCGCACCGACACGTACGGTGATAAAAACTGTGGCAGGTGGCGTTCGGTTACGAATTATCATTTAGCGAAACGCACTCGGTAGAGCTAACTTGAATTTGGATCTAAAGGTGATAGAACTCTTCGTAATTTAAGTACAGCTACACCACCGCTAGTAGGTATACCTACTGTTTTATATAGTAACGCCGATACTACATGAGGTGTTTTAACTTACCCATCAAGGGGCTCACCTCATGTAAGATTGCTGTCCTACGTATGTTTGGTAATACAAGTTCATAAGCAACAATGATACTTCATACTGCATTATATTCTGATTTAAAATCTATTACTAGCACTCGGCCAGACATCAGTATTCTTTAACATTATGTTCATCTTCTATGATTAATAAAACATTTATACCAGAAAGACTAAATTACGATGGCTCACTCCGTACAATGTTTTCGATTTAGCAATAATGTACAATGTAGCCTACTTAAGAAAATAACTATTTGAATGCAGGGAAAACCTATAAATGTCGCTTACACAATACAGCACTAATAATATACAAGCAACGCGTACTTGAATAAACAATGATTTCACAAGAGTGTCGCAAATCGCACGGCTCCCCGGAGGATCGCCGCCGTCAGCGCTACACACCAGTATAGTTGCTCGTCGCTGGAGTTTCCCTGGGGCCTTTTACATGCATTTTATTACAGCAATGCACGTTTTATAGCAGATAATACTAATTCAAAACTGCAATCCTTATGAATCTTTTACTAAACGTTAAAAGTGATAGAACCCTTCGTGGTTCCAATCCGGTGGCTCCACCGCCACATCTATTAAATTCTACCTTATAACAGCATTGTCAAGAGCTGTTGTGTTATGTTTGAAAGGTGTGATAAGTTACTTATACGATGCGATCCAATTTTAGTACTCAAGGGTAGCAACGCTTATGTGGCCGACTCAAGAAGGACTCCAATTCTATCTGGGGTTGATTACAGATTTATCAGTTGGACTTCGGAACAATATCCCACATTATTTGCATTAATACTTTGTGATTACTCTATCTGTGATTGCAAATTACAGCCAAATGTTACCGAATCATTGTAAAAATATATATTACACTTTTTTGCAATGCATTCACAACTAATAACACATTAACGACACATAAAACATACGTTTTAGTTTATGTCAACGAAGTTACACAACCCTTATAAACATGAACACAAGATCAACAATCGATTGCAGCCGGCGGCGGCGCCCCCGTACCACTATAGCTATACGTCAACACGCCGACACATCCCCGCATACAAATCGCTAACAACAAGTTTCCTTTATTACATGTTAATGGATTGATATTGCAAGTTAAGTAGGCGCTTCACGACCTGGAATGCCGTTCGTTTATATAGAAACACATCTCGGCAAATTGCGATAAACATTAAGTACACAGCTGTACTAGTTTCCATAAAAGAATCACTTGAGATAACATAACAGTACGTAATGATAATTTAATGATAACTATGAACTCAAAGAGAACAAAATTAAACTTAATCACCCTTTTCATTTGATAAAACAAAACGTAACCCAAAACAATTATTTTAGAATGTGTTTTAACGTTTTCAGACAATGACCATCCAAAACAAATAAAGCAAAGAAATCTAGTTCAATATCTTGCTTCAGATTGCGGATCTGCTTCAATGATAGTCTCAATAAACAAGTGTGGAATTCTTCAATTTAGGACGATCTAAAAGCTAAACTTCGAATAACACTACAAAAAACATCTCGAGCGGAACGCGGATGAATCATTTCTATGCGCACAAGCAATTATACTTGACAAGGACATTGTCATGTTGGAAATGTTGGAATCGTTACTGCTGAATTTGTCTCCAGAGAATTTAAGACGACTGTGACAGATAACAGATTAAATTTAGAGATGCAATTTTAGCTGTGATATTATAATATGTTTTAGATCTTATATTATTTAACTCAACGAAGACAGGATGTCTTGTAATGATTGTTAAGATGTCCACAGTTGCTAAGACGACAAACGTGCTTTTCTCAATGCATGGAAGGGCAAAGAATGAAAATAATACAAACGTAATGCTGAGTGTACAAGCAGCCATACAAACAATCGACAGGTTCAGTGGGACTGAGCTTAGAGCTTAACTAAACAATGTTCTGGTGTCAAGGGTCCTCCTGACTCTTGACACAGTTCAATAGCTGAGAATACAGAGTATCGGTTCCGTGACCAACAGTATGATTAACATGAAAAGTTACCAGATATACTAGTTTCATTTAATCATGTTTACACTGATTCCTGATTATAACACGATATAACTAACCAAAGTAACACAATGCGTGCCAATTTGTGTACAATTACGGAGGGGCTAATTAGCCGAACAATAGTTAGTCACCGCGCGTGTAATTACAGCGACGGATCGAACATGGTTGATTACGGCCAGATAATAATGTTCCATGTACTAAGTTATATTCCTGCACATATGTGTTGATGAGCCTAATAATGAAATCAAAAGATACATACCATAATTATTCATCTTTAACATGCATCGTATCCATCTTAGAGGTAGCAATATCCTTCGTGTTTAGATTACAGTTGCTGATGTGGCAGTGATCCACATCTATTTCTATCTTACAACCAAGGTTATAAGTGGCAAGACACTTCACGAGGTTCCTCAGAGAGTACGGAAAAGACACTTATACGAGGCGATCTTACTCATCCTTAGGGGATGAAAAAGAGAGATAAAAATCAAATCAGAATTCTCTTAGAATCCCATATATTGATAAGATTGATAGATGACTCTGACCACTTAACACGTCTACTTCACACTACTTCAATTTCACAAAAAAAAAACTCCAAATTGAAAACCTTAAAATTCATAAGAAACATGTGTCGTCTCTCGCAACATTGCTTCTACGTAAGTATTAAAATAAATTACGCGTGCAATGAACCTGTAAGTCACCTTGTGTCCTCTGAGTTAGTCGCCGCGAATGCAAGCCGGCTGCTATTTGTGGAAAAACACTTGGAATGAAAATGAAAAACACGACCAAATAAATGTACTTGCCCGTTTCGTGTATTGCAGTCATGTACAACACAGACAAACAAGAGACAGTTGAGTCATTGGGTTTAAATAATGTTGTGAGATTAAAGAAATCTTACAGTAATGATGGATGCTAGAAAATCAATAAATATTTTGTTTTACCTACATGGCAACTTGGTGAGAAGAATTGCATGCAGGTGATGAGAGCAAATAATCAGAAACATGCGTATATCTAAAACAACAAGATGTCTTGGCGCATGTTACCAGATAATTTATGTTATTGTAAAAACCTACTACGACAAAATAATGTCAGACAATTTTTCAAGTGCTTTTAAATTTCTAACGTACCATGCAGTGAGAATAAGATTAAAAATGAATCAAATAAATACTAAATAAAAATATTACTCTTAATGCGTTTATAATCCAAGGTTTTTGCCTGTAGGTACTTCTGTATCGTACGCATACAAACCGAAATAGACAACAATCATTGCTGTTTGCGACTGAAATAAGCGTGACAATGTTGGATGAATCAGATACCACTATTAGTACGTATGAGCTGGACAATGTACAATAGGAGAAAATTTAAGCGACCTTCACAAAATTTGTTGATATAATTTTTTGCTGCTTAATAGATCACCGACAATTTGCTTACAACACATTTATAATCTATTGCAAGCTTTTACATTCCTATCACATGACTGTAATCGATTGATGGGACCAAGTTAGAACATTCCATGTGCGTATCGAAAATTGTGGCACAAAAATGTAGATTGGTGGTATCACGAACCCCGTTTATTGTTTTCGAACTTTACTACTGCAATATACTTTATGGACGCCAGTATCCCTCGCCGTGGGAACAAGAACGCCACAACGCTAACAACGTCCATAAAAGCGTCACAATTCGCTCGGAGGGACCGTTCCCATGAAGCGGGATCGGGTTGCCAAAAACTCAGTAATTGGGTCCAGAAGACTGTGATAGCGTCTCTGCTCTGTATTACGATACAAAAAATGTATCGTATTGTACTCGTTTGCTTCTTCAAAGTTATAAAAAAAACTTTTCCCATCTAACTTCAATTTTCAAGTGTTTACAATTATAAGTTTTTTATCAAACCTTATCAATCACCCATCAATTAGTATACAATTTTGCCCGGCAATTCAATGCGCCTGAATCTTAATAGGCCAAATTGTTAGAGCGGCGAATAACGTATCTTTTGAGGATTTATTTTGTTACAATTTGCTTTGATGGCTTGCATTATTCAATGCAATCCGCATGAATATACAGAAGAGAAAAGATAGGATCTTGTTACTTGCACCTTCATTTTTCTAAATGGTAACTATCGAAAACCGTATTGACTTCATAATTCCAAAATTTGTGTATTAGTAAATTATTGTATTGTATATTTGTGTTTTTTTTTTGTAAACATTGTTGATTTGTTTAAATGGGATATTGGTGACTTCACATCGTTTATTTTATAGATCAAATTAAAATGTTTTGAAACTTTTTTTAATGAGTCATAGTGTTGCACACAGCTTTAAATGATCGTTATAACAGTAGCTAACAGGTTCATGTGTGTGTAATGACACAAAAACTGATATGTGGTATAATTACAAGCGCTCATAATTGATGTTGTCAAGCATATCCGCACGTAGAGTTGAGTCACTTTGAATTAATTTTAATGATCTTTAAATTCATTCTCACACTGTGTGACTCAGTGCGATTATTATCAATAACAACTTCTGGTTATGTATTTTCCACTAAGATCATTATATGAAGTTACAGTTCACATAAACTGCGAATTTTCCATATTTTATACAGCTACATTTCAAAAACTTTGTCAGATACAGAAGCAGGAGCTGAAAGTTTTATAGTTCTTACTTTAAAACTTATTTCTCTCGCAAAGGCTACAGTTTACTGGAGCAATTCAGTACAGTTCATAGTTGTGGTTACGACATTCACAGGAAGCATAAAAGTTATTCCAATTTTCATCTTTCAGTATTTATATAATTTAGCGTTGCAGTTTATCACATATCGACGGCATTCACACATGAGATCGTAGAAACTCTACCTCTGATTAAACCTTGCGCTAAATGCGCTACTATTTCGTAAGACAAATTATCTATTGCTATTTTCAATTGTAACCTTGTTCTTATGGCAGAATAGTTCTTATGCCAGTCATGAAGACCTGGCAACCGTTTTTTTGGCGTTAAAATTGAAATCGACTCTTTGGGGGTTTTAACAAATATTTGAGGGGAAAGTTCAAATATTTGGCAGAACTGTGAAAGTAATCCTGGCGGCGCCCATGATGTTGAACCTTTGTTCTATGGGTAGTTGGCCATAGATGTCCATGGGCAGTGACTACTCAATAACAGGTGGACAGCATAATGGTTTCCACTTCAGTTTTAAGTATTATAATTTGTATTTTTCCTTTTTGATTTATTAAGATTAAAGTTAGTTGCGTATATTGTGGCACAGAATCAAAAAGAAATCCTTCTTCGGTCCATTAGCGTGAAACCGGCCGGCTCCGGGACATCTGACATATCGCGATCTCGTATCAAAGCGCGAAACCGCGGTCCATTAGTTCCGCCGCGCGATCGCCAGATTAACTCAAATATCGGAAAAGGATACGATTCCGATCTCAGTGACACGAAGATTGTGTAGATCCACCCAGCGACTGTAGCAAATAAGCTGAAGATTCTTTAATTTTTTATCGCGTTTTATCTTTTTTTGCTCTTACATCACAACGACACAATAATTCAATATTTACGTACACGCATTCGAAACACACACATCTTGTCTAAATCGTATCATAGGTACTTTTAAAATTATTCTACCCAGACAAAAATTACGTATTATGTTTAATACCTTGCGGATAATGCAACACGGTCGAAATATCTGCAGTAACGAAATTAAAACAGTGCATCGCGAATAGGTTACATGTTTTAAAAAATCTTGCTAATCGGTATAATACTGCAGTTTTTTTTACATACAGACACTTTATTTTTATTTGTACACATCGATCACACAATTCTCTTTAATATGAAGAGATATGGGGATTAAGCCAAGCGATCGTATCGAGCATCGGGCCAATAAGCCGATCGGAGGCGGCCTTCGATACGATGTATCGAGTAATGGAGAAGGCTACCGTGATTGACGACCAATTTGCAAGTCTTTTAACTTCTTTTCTGATCAACTGACTGTTCAACTGATTGGAAAGATCGCGGCATCAAACAAAGCTCCCAAGATAATGTAAAGTAGGTGCAATATAGTGGAATGTCTTTAACCGTAATATGCGCGAGCTTACAATGTAATATAGTGGAATATAAGTAATTTTAAAACCTCATGCATTTTAACTGAAATGTTACTTGTAAAGAATTATTAGATAAAAAAAACAGCTATTACATGTAACAGCCGTAAAACTAAAAGTAAGCACAACAGGAAATTGCTTAGTAGCGTATCGGATATAGAGAAACACGAAAAAATTCGTGATCTGCCCATCACACTGTCCAGACAATGACGCAGGGTTCATTAGACAAATTAGCGGATAGACTTTCTACTAGCCTCATGACTTGCGCGGAATAATGTTGAAAACTATCATCAATAATCTTAATAGCGTTTAGATTTCTTGGTAGCCGATTATTGGGCATAATAATCACCATTCTCAGCGTTTTCAGTACTATGAGTATGAACTATGACTACACCTACAGTAACCTCAAATAGCGAGAATCCACTACCTTCAAAGTAGAAGTACCATTAGTTTCGTAATAGTTTATAGTAATATGATTATCAAAAAAATATCATCCTAGTAATAACTTCGAGAAACGTATTCTGAACAGTACATCATACGCGTAAAGATCACATTTCGCGTAAGAAGATAAAAATCACAACTACGTGTAGCTTACTACCAAATATCGTAATATATAAAGATTTGCAACCCCACATTGAAAGCTGCTTGGCCGCCGATCAACCGCACGTCCAGACCTCAGACAATTATCGGGCACTCAGCTCGTCATTATGGAAATTAGCGCGCACTAACGTTAGAACTTTCGCTGCACGCGCACAAACCGTCACTCAAGCTTAATGCACGCCTCGTACGAGATCACGAAGGGTGAAGTTCAAGTCATTCTCTACAATAGACGTGTGAAACTTACTTTCTACAAACACTGCCGCATATACAATCAGGGTGAGAGGAAAGCATACCCATATCAGTACTACTATGGCTAATGTTTAAATATCTAAAACCTTTAGGCATATTTCTCGATCGAGATACCAATTTTAAGTCATTCTCTTTAGGATTTTAATGATAACAAATTTTAGGTATAATTATGAGATATTATACTTACTTGTCGTGCTAGTTTCAATTCCTAGTCCTTACCCTCCATAGTCGCAGAAAGGTGCGCTCGCAGTAATGACATAGACCATTTATCATGTTGACCGTCGCGCGACAAATCGCAGTGTCAATCAAACCGCCTTTAACGGCGACAGCGCGATGATTTAGATAAATCGACTCATCCTCTATACCGGCCAGTCAAATAGGTTAGCGACTTCGATAGAAATGTGGAACAGTGTTAGCAGGTTGCGATAAAGAACCACATTTGCAAGAGATTAGTAGTCTTTGCATGATTTGCGGCCATTCAGGTTAGCATTTGCAAGCTTGATGTAGATGGACGGCTACAAAATTCAACTTCCATGAAGATTAGCGTAATTTTCCTCGACTAATACCTTCATTAAATCCATGAAATGCCTGTACCCTTGAAGTCGTAATATTATGTTCGTTCTTCACACAATTCCGGCAAATTCTCTTGATACGAATTCTCCATGAAAATAAATTCATACACTCGACACCTCCTTGTCATATTTTCATTAGGGAAAATTTTCCAGACTTGAATACTTGGCATTACATTTTCCCTAGTATATCGTGTTGCTCAAAAGGTTTAGGAACGCAGTACCATTGAAACCCGAGGCACGGACAAAGGCCTAGAGTGGCGTTTAGACAGCGTCTTTGTTGGTGATGTCACATTGTCCACAACAATGACATTCGTGGGCGACTCCGCTCCTTTCGAATACTGACGAGGCTTTGGAACTGTCACCTGGGCCATTAATATCGAGTAACGGTATAAGTGACAAAGAGAAGACTTGGTTGAGACGGATTGATGGTTTCATTAAGTAAATAAAAGGAACTTTATGTTGTGAGGCTTCTATTATATTGGATCGAAGAGGACTCTAAGCTTGTCGGAAGAAATACTTGTCAGTAATTTGGTCGGAAAGTTTAGTTGAAGGTAGACATGCATTTACGTCTTTAATGAAAAATGATAGACTGATTTATTTATCCTGAAATTGAAAAAATAAACGACCATTGTTCATATTATAATAGAACAGACATTCTCGGCATTACTCAAACTAGCTGAACATTAACAATCCTTAATGCAATGATGTGCTGTCAGGGCGGGGTCAAATTCCTTTCGTACCGAATGTACGTTCATACGTCCACAAATGTAATTGAGGTGGTGCAGAGGCGACGGGAGTCAATTAACGATTAGAGCAATTGCACTCGGAATATAGGTCGCAGCGCGTCGCGACGCACACGCCGTGGCTAGGAAAGGCTTCGGATGTCACCATCGATCCAGCTTCACATATCCTATAGATTGAAGAATATGATGGACATAATTTTATGTGAAATCATAAACGATTAAAGTAGATATTTTACAGATATCCGTCATATTTTACTAACAGCAAAGGTTTTTAGTTATACAGCCTAATGGTTGAAAGTCGGCCTCTTAATCGGAGGAATCGAGGCTCAAATCCCAGGCACCTCTGAATTTTTGAAGTTATGTTCGTATTAGAAATTAATTATCACTTGTTTTAACGGTGAAGGAAAACGTCGTGAGGAAACCTGCATGCCTGAGAGTTCTTTAAAACAATAGTTCTGAAAGGTGTGTGAAGTCTACCACTTCGCACTTGACCAGCGCGGTAGACTATGGCCTAAGCCCCTGAGAGGGAGAACCGTGCCCAGCAGTGAGACAATAATGGCTTGA
>DWPG01000263.1:0-10276 GCA_018251495.1 Autochton cellus | reverse complement strand
CAAATGTCCATGGGCGGCAGTGGTCACTTACCATCAGATGAACTGTATGCTCGTGTGCTACTTCAGTATTATATAAAAATAAAAATAAAACGTGTAAATGACACCCTTCAAATCAAAAATCTGGTAGTAATATGCTGTAGTTGCACCGCCAACCTTTACTTCACCCCTTGTTCTTATAAAAATTAGGGCCTGTAGAAATTATGGTATATTATAAAATAATATTAGATATATAATATTAAAAAGATTAAAAGATAGCTATACTTACTATTAATTAAAAGTGCGCTTTTTCTTGTACACGTTTAACAAAGCTTATAGTTTTAATTTAGAGCTTTTTGTTTTAGTCTAAGTGCAACAGTCAGTTTATATGTTTTAATTAAACATATTCATAGATTTATTTATTGTTTCGGAATACTATATCTCTCATAACAAGAGTCGTAATACGGGTTATAAATATTTCCAAAGCATAATAAACAAAATGTTGCCTTTACGAGCTATGACAAATCTGAATTACAATCATAACCTTTGTCCAGCGCATTCTCGACGCATTCGGGGCAATAAAATAACTCATGTCCAATTTATGTTAATACAATAAATAGTGACATAAATAATCCAAAGTGATCGCCCGAAAGACAAATTTAAATTTATGAAGATAGTGATCTACAGATCTTAGATCATCAAAACTATGAGAGCTATCGTGATTTTAACCGAATCAGAGACGACTTTAACTGATGAGGATAAAAAGAAAAAGCTACCTACCAATAATAAAAATATGTCGTACAATTTCAGCAATTTACGTGTCTCGAGGCGTATACAATTGGAACGAAAGTGTTTGCGTGAAAGAATAACCACAACAATAACGACGTAACAAATAATTGTATCAAAGTACAGTTATTTAAACGGAAAGAGCGACAAACCGACAGATGCTCGCGGCCATCTTGCGGTGCGACGAAAACGTCGTCTGCCGTCTTCGTGACTCTGTGGTCACAATGTCTCCCGTTTAAAATCAAATTTTGGTAACAAAACACCTCCGAAATTACGATAATAGCTGAAAGCTGCACATTGTCTTTATCTTGTAACCAAAAAATAAAAACTGCATTACATTTACGATCTTCCGACGCAACAAAGTTGTTGACTAATTTGAACCAATTTTCTGATTAGACATTCGGACCAACTGTTAGCAATTATTGTTCATTATTACTGAAATTATATAGAATAAAGATTATTTTGTATTTTATCATCTTATGATATGGATAAATTTCCCTTTATTCTGTTATTGGCTAAGAAGCCATTGTTTACAACACATTGCAGATAAGTGAACCAGATAAAGTGAATAGTACGTACTAATCTACAAAGCTTTCACTTTCACTAAGAATTTGCCTAAAAATGCAAGTTGGTAGAAGGAGTATGGTTCGTTATGGTATGATTATCTTAGTCCTCGGAAGTCAAAACATCTGTCACAGATCTGTGATTGACTTCAGATAGAACCCTTGTTCTATATGACCACTGACCATCAGATGGACTGCGTGCTCGTTTGCTAAATCAATATTATAAAAAAATGTAAACAGTAGATTGAACTCAGCTATTATTTAATATTAGAACAAATAGTCCCGTAATGTCCCGTAACCGTCGAACGCAGGCGGGCGGTACAGAGTTTATTAATCAAGTGGATTTTGTGGTATTTTTCTTGAAGGCTGTCGTGTTCATTATTCCCGGGAAGGCGGATCGTGATGAGAAATTAATCCGAGCGAGCAGGTGGCCGTCGCAGGTGCCCCGCCCGGCCAATTTGCTGCAGGGATATACCACACTCTTATCTCTGCAGCTTATCCGTAAGACTATTTTTCCACGTAATACCCTGTAATTGCACGCGCTACGTGAATTTGTCGTTGCGGGTTCTTTAAGCTCGTTACAATTGTTGTTTTGAATATTTGTTGTTTCTTCGTTGGATAGTTAATTAAAGTCCAGTAGGGTTGCATCTTTGTAGATATACTTTTGAGTTATGATAGTAACTCAGTGGTCTCTATGAGTTTTGTCTTTTAGCTCTGAACATTCTGGTGCCAATCTAAGACAAGTCTGATCATAATGACACATGTACATGTATTACAAGTACACAATAAAATACTTAAGCTTCCTTGCCATCACAGTGACGGATTAATTGCCACGAAACCTACATTTAACTTGAGTTTTTCTAAGTAATTTCATATTTGGATACCCCAATACGTCCCTATCGTCAAAATAATAATAAGTCATATGAATATGTTATTCTAATGTAGGTATTACATATGAAATAAGAGCATGATAAAGAAGCAAAGCAAGTTAAGGATTGAATTATCAAATTACATTACATTTTCAACATACAGACGTAAAAAGAAAATAGTAACAAATCTCGTAAATAACGCCACAGCGAATTAATTCAGCTTCTTGTAACATTTTTATAAATAGTGATCCTTATTCTAGCTTCAGCTGTGAAAGTTGTCAGAAGAGGCGTATCTGGCGGAGGCTGCGGCGCTCAGTAATCCTCACGTATCTCAGTGCATTGCTCAGCGGCGGGACTTAGCGGAAGACGCGCAGATGCTTATCTCAATAACAGTTTTATTTATTTTTGCGAGCGCCTCATCCTGCTGAGGATTTGTGTAAATGAAAATAGAGGAAGACGTGTTCAGCCCGCGAACAGTTGCTCCGCGTAACGTCGGCTCAGTCGCGGCGTGTTAGAATAAACGTATTCTGTTGCTACAATATAAAGCTTAGCTTTTCAAATAGATTATGATCCTACCTACTACATGATATATAAGTTTTATATTCAATTTTGCGTAGGTATGACTTGCTTTTCATGGGATCTTAAGTGGGACTTTTTTATAATTAAGCCTAGCTATAAGGTAACTGGATCATCTAATTGAAAGGAGCCATCGTCATCTATGGACATTTCCAACATGCCTTGCCAGTCTTGTAAAGGGTGATGATTCGATTCCGAAGGCCCCGCCACCAGAACTGTTTCCGCCATTTAGCAATAGTGTTAAGCGTTGTTGTGTTCTGTATTAAGTGCGGTAAGAAGAGACACAAAAAATAAGTAGGTACGAGACGTTCCAATTTAGAAGGGATAACTCATTCGAAGCTGACCTCAGGTAGGACTCTCATCCTATCTGGGGTTATTGCTGTCACTTAAAAAGGCAAGTAAAAACGAACGAACATGTTAAAAATAAAAACGCCTGATAAAATTATGGTAGCAACAAGAAAGAAGAAACGTTTTGTTAAATATTTCACAATCGCGCATACACGAGAAGTGCTTACGTACAAAATGCATTACTAATCTTGCGTCCGCCCTTAAACCCATATGGAAAGCTATTAACAATACAAATCAAGTCGGTAATGTTTAATTCAGGGTTATAATAAAATAAATCAGTCTGTTATTGAATGTATTATTGAATAAATTTAATAACACCTCTATACGAGCAAATTATTTTAGGTTATTAAGTAACGTTTAAAATTTTAATAATGTGCATATCATCAAAACTAAAAACCGTCCTATTTTTTCGGCGCAACTGTCTGTGGGACTGTGACTGACTCAAGGACTGTTTTATAGAAGATGGACATGCATAAATATACTATCTATGAGATCATGTAAAAGTGACATAGAGTCCTATTAATCTCTTTTTTTTTAGTTACACGCACTCTTAGTGAACGTGCTTGACACCGAGGTTTACTCGAATAGCTTTGTAAAAAGTGTACACATCTAGACAAGTTGTATAATAATGTAATACTCGTATATACGCACCAGATGCGTAACACATCTATAGGATGAGCGGACATTTTTTCACAAACAACCAACCGCATGATGTCATTAGTACAGAAACAATGGACTCTATTTGATTTGCAAGTGTCCTGGTGTTCTGCGCTACAGTTTAATAACATACAACATTTGAACATAAACATAAAATTAATATGTATCAATTTAAACCTCCACGCCTGGATTTAAATTACATCGTTTATACGTGTTTACGTATCGTAATTATTTCAAGTCATGTTTTGAAGTTTATTATTAATTTTAGTACATTAACGGTAAAGGAATATAATGAGGAAACCGTTTCCTTTTATTTTGATACGGGACTTTGTCGCTAAGTAAAAGATAATAAATAAAATAACACTATACATTTTTACCTAATCCTATATCGGCCAATCTAACTTCCTTGCCAGCAACAAGGAGGACTTAGGATTTCCCAGTAGTATATCTACTTTGCCACACTCTTCATTCCAGAAGAGCAGCAGGGCAGAGCAGGGCAGAAATGTGTAAGCAGAGATGTCACCAATAACTCCAAAACAGAATATGCGTGACAGAAGTAGGCGACAACTTCAATATTAATTTCAGAAAGTAGTCCTCAAGTCCCACTTCAAATACTTCGCAAAAGACATTCTAGATATAATTTTTCATACAACACAGGCTACGTGACAAAGATTTGTTAGTCTTAGCCGATGTTCGCTTTCGGCTGTTTTCTTGAACGAGTGCCAACATTTTTAATGAATGACATCCCATTACTTATATTACTTTGCCTCGTGACAACAACTTTACCACTTTGATGACATGTCTGTCAATATGCGGATAGACAGTTATACGTCCACATTATGTCAGTATTGTCAACCTGTTAATGTCCCACTGTTGGGCTTTGGTTTCGTCTTAGAATGAGACGGGCAGAAATCCTAGTACGTTAAGTACGTCACGAAATGGGGATTGGCAGACTTTGAGAAAGGAGAGTTTTTTGTGAGTTCTTCAAAATATTGTCTCCTGTTGTGACGAATACTTATTTCTATTACAAAAATAAAATAACCAGAAGCGTGTGCATCGATATTTGAGCCCAGGACATTCAGCATTGTAAGCTATATTTTAGACCACCGGATTATCACAGCTCTCTGCATGATGTACTATTAGGTGTTTGTATTAATTTTATTTTACCCTATTAGGGGTGACTTAGTTGCAGGTTAACATATTATTTGAACGAGAAAGAGAGAGAAATCGCGCTACTGAAGTTTCCTTTTTTTCTTTTCAGTTTTTGTTCATTATACCTAGGCATATCATGTTATTTTCCTAACTGTTATCCTCCATTAAAATTCCTCAAATTTCAAACAATCACTTTAGAATCTAAAAAATTTTTACACGCATTAACATTTGTGTTTTATTTTCCACGTGTACAAATAAAAGATTTGTATTTAAATTTTTATTTTTGGTTTATTACAATACGGGGCATTCACCTTCAAGGTATCAACTATGAATGCGAAAATACTTCCTGTAGATTTGCCAACTTGTTAGAGCTGACAAGCTATTTAGTTTTTAGCAATTTTCAATGACAGCGAATGTGAAGAAAGCAATATGTACACTTTCAAATACAAATAATAATAGTCGACTGCATTTTTGAGTAAATATGTTTACGGACATAATGTCAACAAAAAAAAAGCTAATAGGTATACCTATATAGGTAACCTATGTAATATAGAAACGATAAGTACTTATTATAATTATGTATGAGAATACAACTCTGGCAAATGGAATTTATTTCATAATTATGTGAAATTACGAAATAAAATAAACAACAATACTAGCGAGGGTTAAGCTTCAGTTAATACCCGTTTTGACTACATAATAAACACCGGGTTAAAAAAAAAAACACAAATGCAGAAATTCGATAAGAGATGGCCCTTTACGGTCCTCAATCAAGTTATCGAAGTGTTCCAAAAATCTCGTTTAATAACAAGCTCAAAACTAAAACTAGTGCAAATTGACTTAAACAAAAAAAAAATGCTTGTCTTCGTATGATGGGTTAGCAAAAGTTAAATATTCCTTGAAAACCATTAATCTAAAATTTGTTTGTTTCCAGCGTGTGATCCAAGCGTTGGGCGTGTCGTGGCACGCTCATCACTTCGTGTGCGGCGGATGCAAGAAGGAACTCGCTGGCGGTGGTTTCTCTGAACAGGTATTTTTCAATTATTATATTAAAATCCTGGTCTTTCAGTTTGTATGGATCGTAATTTACAAACTAAATGAACAACGACGAGCGCACTCCGAAGTTCGATCAGTGATCGGAAAATGGCTAAGTTTTATGCGCATATCCGTGCAGTATTTTGCACCCGTCACCACCAATAGATCTTTAAGCTTTAAGTTGTGGGGTGTGTTTGTCGTGGCATACAATGAATAATATAAATGTGTATATCTGATGCCACAACGGAGAAGCTAAAGCATGCTCCGAGCCTATTGAAAATGAAGGAATGAGACAGTAAGCCGGCACCACATTATCAGTTATATTAGCTTGAAGAGTTTTACTTGAATCTTAAACTTGAGATGTAATTCAAAACCAGGCAGAGACAGATGTAAGGGAGCTAACGCCAGAGTAATGCTACCATATCTAAAACGTGTCCCCCCTCAGGCCGGTCGGCCGTACTGCTCGGCGTGCTTCGCGGACAAGTTCGCGGCGCGCTGCGCCGGCTGCGGCTCGCCCATCGTGGACAAGGCCATCATCGCTCTCGACGCCAAGTGGCACCGCGACTGCTTCACTTGCAAGGTACGCGCACGCTACATGGACACACGCGGACACACACAACATGCACGCACAAACACACACGCACAAGCGCGCGCACACACACACACACAACATGCACGCACAAAAACACTCAATAAGCACGCGCAAACACACGCACACACATACAACACGCACGCACAAACACACAGGACACACGTAAATGTTAATTAAAATATACCATACCAGATATTATGAAAAAATACACAAGACAACATTATACAATATATTATTTTTAAATATACATAGTATTATTCTTTGAGCTGGTTAAGTTGTAAAGCAGGTTATTTCAAATTAACATGCTGCAAAACTACCCGTTTTTAATTTAAAAAATAAAATTAATTTATTTTCTTAGAAAATATTAATTCCAGCTGTAGTCTGTCACAGGTGCGTTGCTAGCGCTGGTAACTAAGTTAGAATAACACGTAAAAGGTTTGCATTACACAGTCATATTGTATTGTATTGAATAGCAGCAACAGCTCTTTACGTAACGTAATAGCAGACTTTCCGTAAATAGATATGAGAGTCTTAATGACGGGAAGTCAAATCCGAGGGCAACCTTTTAACAATTTTCTTCTCATTCCAGAAATGCAGAAAACCAGTGACCGACCCAACATTCACCGTGATGGACAACAAGCCGGTGTGCGGAAAATGCGCATAAACGAACACACACACACATACAGACACACGTCTGTCCATTACACCCAACGACACGTATTTATAGCCACACGCAATTAACACCGCCCAATGAGCACGACAAATAAAAATATCTCTATACATTTAAGGCACAAATATTTAGCTATTTTTTGAATAAGTATATAACTTTTTAAATCGAAGCTATAAGTGCACAAAGTGAATATAAGCATTTCTTTTTTATTCAAAATAAAATCTTAATATTTATTTATGCAAGGTAGGAAGCTTGATGGTCAGAGTTATTTTGCAAAAAAAAAAACAATGTTATAAGATGTGAGGTCCGATATATATCTTGCTTTCTTGTGAGCTCAGAGACTAGCGACTAGCCGATTACATTAATATCACGGTTCAAATTACATGATGAAAATCTTATATGATTTATAATTTTTATTTGTTTTATTTGCATTTGATGTGGAACTACATTTTCTAAGCAAACATTGTCAAGAAAAATATTTTTATTGCTGTAAGCATTTAATATTTTAATTCAAGTAGCCAGATACACCAAATAGTTCAAAGATGCCATTTGTATTTAAGGAAAAACAATCACTCAATTACAAAACTTGATTGTATTCAATATTAGTAACTAATCAGTGGCTTAGTTTTGTCATAAAATGATAAACAATACAAAGACATTTTGTTGTAAATAATCATAAGTTTTAATGATAAACATTATATTTATTAACGGCTAAGAATGTGATGCTTACCGGGCTTTCGACTAAGGCGTTATTTGTAACAAATTATATTATTGTAATTCTTATATTATTGTACGAAGTTCTATAACTATAACGTTATAAAAGGTAGATTTTTACATTTTTTACGCTTTCGCGATTATTTTATTTTCAAATAAATCACTTGTTTTTATAATGTTGTTTGATTTCTCAATATTTTATAAATCTGAACCTTACATTTTGGATAAATGGCTCGGTTTTTCAGAGTAGTTTGAACTTGTTCTACGGAACATGACTTCACCGGACAAAATGAGACAGGTTTTATAATTTCATCCTGTCTGTCCGTCCGTCGTCGACACATTTCCATATTTTAAATGCAGGAAGAGAACAGTGTATTAAATTAATTTTTTGTAGCTTATGAGTATATTACGATGGCAAATTGTATATGTGAAATAGTACGCAAATTGTATCTAGTGAGTAAATATAGAACAACTTACCTTATGCCTGTCTCTGTCGCTCTTCCGGCCGTCGTTATTTCCGTCCTGCTTGTGCTTCGGCGACGTGAGCTCTCGGTCCATTTTGAACAACTTCTCCTGATAATTCACCTTTACATTGATACTATCATATTTCGACCTTGGACTCTTTGGACCGTCCCGGGTACGTTTCAACTCGTCAGGATTTTCATATTTCTGAAGACTGGGACTCTCTTCGATGATCCTCTCCGGTGATTTCGGTTTTATTTCAATTTTGATGTCGTGTTCCGTTTTCGGAGTTTCGACAACTTCGACACATTTAACCTCATTGTCTATAGGGAGCTTGGGTATTTCCTCTGCGTACTTATTGGGGCTGTTGTACTTCTTAGCGCTCTTTGGACTCCTGGAGACCTTCCTGCGAGGTGTGTGGGTCTTCCTGGGGTCCTTGTGCCGTCGCGGAGTGGCGTCCTTGCTGCCGCGCGGCGTGTCCTCGCGGCTGATGTGGCTCGATGCGCACTGGAAATGCATAATAATGCTATTAGATTTTTATCTTAAGTACCCACAACAAATACTTAACGCAGAAATGCGCAGTCCTTCGACAATAGATTATGCTATCGAAGCTTTTAAACGACTTGTAATTTCGAATCATGATTATTAGGATCAAAAATGTTTGAAACAAACATTTCCTATTAAAGTTTCATCAAATTCCTTTAAAAATTTTCATACTTAATTTATGCAGATATAGATTTCAATGAAATTGGAGTAGCAATCGAGCATGCAGTCTACACGATGATTAGAATAATTTTGGCCATAATAGTAAAGTTATTAATATATTCATTTTATGTATTTTTATATACTTATACTTCTACATAAGCAGCTATCCAATGAAAAAATTGTAAAAATGAAATACATGTCACCAAAAGCATATTTTTATTATTTCCCATTTTTCACTTGTCGCGGAGTTATCGGGGTTTGATGAACCTACAGATTTTAAACAATTTGCAGGTCAAGAAGAGGAGCTAGTAGTACCCGGCACGGACGAGGAGATGGCAGAGTTTTCCAGCAGCTCGGTAGAACATGCTGCCATACACCTGGACTTCAACCTGCCCATACTCAGCTTGCAACTCGAGTATGTATAAAAGTATTTGTAGTCGTCAATATTGAATATTGAGAAATGATTTTTATACAGAGTGTCCTATAAATAATAGATAACATACGAACGCTGTGTAGATTACACTAAGGCTAATACATAATACATGAACTTTTATTTACATGGACACCTAAGTATCAAGTTATATATTTGAATTTTTGATAAAAATTTAACAAACATCACATCCTTGTTACTCTTGCAATCATCAGTATTCCCAAATTATTGACGATGTTAATGTTATGTTTTTTAACAGGACATCCTGTATACTAATACTATTGAATTTTTGATATATTGGATTTAATATAGATAAAAAAGCTCGTTCCAAATAAAACCAATATTTTATAGATACAATATTCCAGATCAAAGCAGCTCTACGAGATCATCTACAACCGCATCAACTCCGACCTGCTGCTGTGGGAGCCTCAGATCGCGGACCAGTACGAGATATCGCCGCCCTGTGGCACTATATACCCCGCCTTTGGCATGTGCAAGGGCACGGGTTATGGTAATATATTGTACACTATTTTTGCTTTCTTGAAAATGTTTTTCAAAATTTTAGGGTTGTTTTATTTTAGGTGTATTACACAGTGGCGGATTTGCAGTCTTCGCCGCCCTAGGCCTTCCAACCAATTTGCCGGAATTTAGTAGCTTTATCCATCAGTGCGACCCGGCATAATGTGCGCGAGTCTTTAAATTATTTAGGTCCTTTGAGTTACTTCTTGTTATCATCAGTGC
>DWPG01000262.1:0-10276 GCA_018251495.1 Autochton cellus | reverse complement strand
TTAAGTGAAACTGCCAGTCCACTTCACCTGTGAGTATTACTACACCAAATGTTTAATATATATTTTTAGCATCATAAATAGCATCTTTAACATGTAAACGTTGATACTATTTAATAAAGGATTATGAAGGATTAGTTGAATGGAAACGAAATCCACAAACGCTAATAAATTATCTCAAGATAAAGTTTCATGTTTAGATCACATTATCTCACCAACAGATCTACACCTCACCTTGTCAGTACAACTGGTACGAGTTTCCAAACCAGCGGAGGTCAAGTTAAACTGGTTAACCGCAGGCCACAATTGACTGTCGCCGTCGGACCCGCTACTAACCGAGCGAGACGGATGTATGTAACGGTGGTAAGTGGGACAGAGATGGAAGCCCCCGGGACAATCCGAGTAAATTGCTCATGATTGGATAATTATTTTATTGATACAGTTAAATGCCATTGAAACGGCAACAGTGGAGGGATGCGTGCTGATGACGTAATTAAATTTGTTTTGTAATATTTATTGTGTGCGTTTGAATGGCTATAGACAATTAGGCACGTTTGTGTGTAGCGAGCGTTATTACCTTGTCATTACTTGGTCATTACATTACGGATTGTATAGGGAAGAAAATATGAAAGTATTATAATAATAGTGTCGTGTATCTATCCACTCGTTAAAAGGTTATGATAGTACCAAAGGGATTAATTATATGTATACATATTTAAATAAAATGTAAACAATTTAGTGCAAAAAATGTAACAAAGGTCATTGCGAGATAAAATTCGAATTTCGCAAAGTTTAATTAGTCGAAGTATTTGCATGCACCTGCGTTTATTCAATTAAAACAATTTCCTTAATTCATAAAGATACAATGCATTTAAATAGGCCTCGCATATTTTAAATAGACAAAGGTTCTTAATACCAATTTACAACTATTAACTTGTTAATAAATTGTAAACGGAATTAATATTACCATTAATTCGTGATTCGTATGCATGTAGCAATGTGGCTTGTTCATTCTATTTGTAGTTATGTAGCTTTATCTTTTTGTAGTTGTAGCTAATCGACGTTCATTAGCAGTTTTATTATATATGGAGTTTTAAGGTAATCGGTACACGTGTTAAAGGGTAAAAAACTTGCACAATTACGAAATGTGGTAATGGAGCGAGAATTGTCGCAAAAAATGTATCAATTTGTTTATAATTGGTGTATTTATGTCGCCAACGAAGAGGCATTGACATTTCGGATTACAATTCCTTGTTCTGTATTAAAAATTACCACGTATGGTTTTTTACCCGACCCGCGTGGCGGAGCGGTCACCATACCGGTGTGTCACGCAGTGGGTTCCGGGTTCGATCCCCGGCCAGACAGATATTTGAATGATGAATTTGGATATCTGTTCTGGGTCTGGGTGTTTGTGTAATTGTCTTTGTATGTGTCCATGGCACCCACGACACAGGAAATAATCCTAGTGTGGGCCTATGAGTGTAGAAAGCGTTTATAACTTGAAAGTAGCAAACGCCAATGGACATCTGTAATCCACCAAATAAGATCAGAGTCCTGCCTGAGGTTGTCCCTGTGGCCAACGCAACAAGGGGTAGCAAGTAACCCTACCTTGCTACCCCTGAAGACTAACTGATACCGGTCGTACATACTGGGCTGCTAAATTGACTAATTCAATTAAGTGCTGCTGTGTTCTGGTTTGAAGGGTGTGGTAGGGGAAACATACATATCCGAGGCGTTCCAACTTAATCCACGTGGGTGGGAATGCATCTGTGGCTGACCTTAGGTAGGATGTTTACCTTTCCAATCTGAGGTTGACCACAGGTGTCCAAATGTCCATGGGCGGCCGTGGTCACTTACCATCTGGTGGACTGGTTTGCTACTACCATCCTATATAAAAAATGTGCACACTGCATGTTCGTTTACTATTCAATCTTATAAGAAAAAATAAGAAAAATGACACGTCTGACCTGTAGGTGGGTACTGTAATAGGTACGTTGGTAGTAATCAAATACAAATCCTTCAGCCACGGTGAACATTGGACGTAATCTTATCACGCTTATCACAGTGTTGACGCGTTCTGCATTAACGACCACTCCAAGTTGATCCGCCTTGTCGCCTTGATAATGTTAAGTAATGGTATCAGGGTTTCGATAGAACGGTGTCGCCACCAATAGTACATACATGTTACATATAGACCCAGAATACATTTTTTAATATATAAGTAGCATACGGTCACGCAGTCCATCTGATGGTTAGTGGCCCCTGCCGTCAAGGACACCAGTGATAAACCCCAAATAACATTAGAGTTCTACCTGAGGTCGTCCACAGATGCGTTGCTACTTCGGAGGAAGTTCGAACGGCTCGGATAAGTATGTCTCCTTTAACACACCCTCCAAACCAGAACTCAGCAGCACTTAACACTGCTGGTATTAGCCAGAAAAGGTGTGACGGTGGTGCCGCCAGAGTAGCACCACAAAGGGCTTTACCCCTGGGCTTTACTTTTAAAAGTATACTCTTTACAAAGAATTACTTAGTAGTCCTCAATCCGTGTTCCAGTGGTACGGATTTATTTTCTTCTCTTTGAGAGAGGTTAAGGCCATAGTACTCGTACATCGTGCTGGAGAAGTCTCAATTAGTGTACTTCATACACCTTAGGCACTTGTTCTTAAAAAAATCTCACAGGCGGATTTCCTCGGGGCAAAGAAGAGACTCACTCAGTAAAAGGAACCCTAAAGGGTTAGCCTAAACAGTTTTTAGGCTCATAGCTCCACATTAGGATTCCGTGTATGAGAAACCAAAAACATACAAAGAAGAGTAAGATAAAACCCAGACCCAGAAGAACAATCTATATTTAGACAACTGCAAGGCCAAAGATCGAATCTGGAACTCACCATGTTAATATCCAGCTTAGTATCTTATGCATCGTGGATGAATAATAAACTTTATCAATTACCAGCTCATTACCTATTAAAACGAGTTCAAATGTTTTAAGACGATCCTTTTTATATCCCACTACTGGGCATGTCTTTCCATATTCTATGCTCCAAGCCCAGTCAATTAGATCCACAAACGCATTTAGAAATCTTTAATGTATCTGCAATTTTAACAAGTGCAAAAATAGACCGCCAAGGCCATTTCTATTAGAGCACTTAAACTGTCCGACATTGTTGCATGTTACATGGTTTTTCACTTCTTGTGTAAGTATACATCTTGTTTTTAAGTATTTTTTGAAATGGGAATTGCATTTTAACCTGTTACTTTCTTACTGTTGATAAAGGTGGCCCTGATGACCTTAATCGTCAAAATGTCGATGGGTAAATGTCATAAAATGCCATTTGGAAATAATATTTATGGACAACTCATGTATCTACGTGTAGTTTTTATAGAGATGGTTTATTTTACGTTCATCGTCCAAAAATCATGGTATTCAAACCTGAACCGTTTGTAAACATCAATGGATTAATTTTGTTAATTCAGCTTAAGTAGTACTGCTCCTTTTTCTTTTTCTATCTTTTTTTTGCGCTAGTAATGTATTATATAGTAAGCAGTGGAAACTTCACTGATCTTTGTATTAATTTTAAGTACTCAACTAACCGAATTATGTAATCGTTTTTTCCTAAATAAGTAAATAAAAGTACCTATTTATACAATATGGTACATGGTTCGTAACTACGTACCTAGTTTGATACATTTATTATGTTTTATTCTTTTTCATCTTCATGGATAATATAATTTCCTCAAATCTCATAATTTTTAACTAGAAGGTTTATGAAAGTTTTAGTCATATTTAAATTCAACACGAATTTGAACTTACCTACTTGTCAAAATTTTAGAGTAAGTTAGCAACAAGTCTTACTATAGCACAGGCTGCAGTTATCGCTTAACATTTGGTTGTCTCAATACTTTCAATACCAGTGTCGCATAAAAAACTACGACCTCTTGCCTATTCAAAGTACAAGTAACATGTCGCCGTTAACACTAGAAGCTTTGAGTGGTAACCTGACCCCGATCATGTTCGCCGGCGCGGTTACACGGGCGGCGGGCGGAGTGTATCGTTTGATTTCTACCTTCGACCCGCTCTGGTTTCCCTTTAAAGCCGTCTCCCTGCTTTCTACGGCCCAACAAACGCATTTCTTTTAGCTCCCTTTCAATTCCGAACAAAGGGCACGTTTTTAACGCCCGGCGATTTTTAAAGGACGAGGAAATGCGAAATGCTTGTTTTGTTCCCGTTTTGACGCAATCATTTCAAAGTATAAAAATGAGTTGCTCAAATTATTATTACCTTTTTAGTATTACATGGTTCGGTAATCACTTCAATAGGTAATTTTCAAATGTAGATTCCGTAGATAAATATGTGTATTTCCGGTAGTCTTTCTCAATAAGTACGAAACACATCGACAAAACAATTACCCCAGACAGATCCCACTTCTAACTTGAGCGTTTCCTATTCTTTTATGATCAGTAACTACCTATAGAACTAACAAGCCACTATCGACATCGACTATAAGATTCTAGTGATTCCACCTCCGACCCGTTGATCCATTTTCTTTATAGAACCCGTCGCCTTACTTTTTACTTGACAACAATCGTTTTTCTTTCGTTCCCCTTTAGTTTCGCCGAACAAAGACCCCGTTTCAGCGCGGTGTCTACTGAAACAAGAATGAGAAAATGGGAAATGTCCATTACGTTGCTTTCTCGAAATTAAATTATTTAGGGAACACTGAATAGCAAAGTAAATTTAAAGAACTCTACAATCGTTATTTTGCTGTAAATTGTAATAAAAATTGCTAATGTATAATTAATTTTAACAGAACATTTTTTTTTCTAGTTATTTTACTTTCGTCAGCATTGTTATAAATGAACATTAAAATAGACTGAATAAGTTTTACGCATATCATTGAAACAACATACAAATATGGTTAAAGAAGCGAGTTATTGTCAGGTTATCAGACGTATAGAAGTGAATTACATACGTTATGTGGCACATTCAGCAACGTGACGAGTAACACAACAAAAAAGCAGGCGGCAGTGAAGCCGGCGACAGCGCCTAGTATGTCATAACTGAACGGCCGGCGCGCACGCAATTAGCGCATTAATTACCAATTAACATGATTAAGTAAGACGCGGACGCGTTCTCTCGTGAAAAGTGAAATTTTTCTTTCTCATTGTCCGCTCATCGCCCGCTCCAATACAACGGCGACACTAGTCTATGCACTGGCGATTCCCAATACATGTACCTATATTCTAACTTCGTTCGCAAGTCCTACCTAAATATATGATTGTGAAGTATATTTTATATTAATTTGTCACCTGTTTTATCCACCTGCAATTTCGTCAGCGTTCTTTTTGGTATTTTTTACGTAACGGAAGTGGCAAATGTGGTCACTCGCCATATGTGTAAACATCTGTAACGAGCCCCAAATAGGACAACACTACGAAGTATATTTGACGATCTTGTCCACCGAAAACGAATTTGAAATCCGGTACCTGCTGGGGATCACGATATTACCTCTCGACGCTAATACAAAGTCCGCCTATTTATAGTAATGCTTAAATTAATCCGATTTTATCACAATACAAAAAATACCCAACTGCTAATAAACGACACCGTTATCGAGAAATGATGAACAAGCCGACCGACGTCGGTGCTTGACCAGTATTATCGCTAAAACATTGTTCGGAGTGTAAGCGTACGAGTAATTCAGCAATAATTTCGTGACCCTTGCACGCAACACGTGAATACGTTATTATGCTTTATACACGCTTCTAATTAGACACGAATTACCTATTTGAAGTAATTGTATTGGCGGGCAGTTTACTTCGTAAATAGAATTTCTGCTAATTCGGCCCGGCCGGCATTATTGCGTCTCATTTTACTTGGAACACTAATTATCTACTCCATAGAGCCCACATTGTTTTGATTGTATTTTATGAATAATTTGAAATATGTATAATTTTGAAGATTACTGGCTAACCAAAAAACACGACAGTTATATTCCCATATTACGAACATCTTACAAACATTTCACGTATTATTTTTGTTGATAAAGGATCGATTACTTTTTGAAGGTATAATTGTTAAACTTATAAATCCACAATTTAAAACCCTTGTTAATGGTCAACGGATTGCTTGCTTCGTAACTAAATCCGCGATGTAAATCCATACAAACGCCCCCATTAATGATATCTTTCTCGAAATCCGAGAACTTACCATTTGGTTTTCACCTGATGGTTGTGTTTCATATCATATCATATTCACTGGCGGCACCCTTTGAACGGATATGAGTATATAGGCAGAGTTACATCTATGGCTGCTATGACTATTCAGTTAGCAACTGTACGCGTAGGTAAGCAGTACAAATTGTAGGCACTGTTTTGTCATACATGACTCATATGACTCGAGCTGACTTATCACATTCATAGGTATCAACTATTCGAAGTACTAAAAGGCATCCATTTAATAAAATTAAAGTTTGTAGTTGAAATCCAGTAAACTGAGATTGCGTTACTTTAAAATGTAAATTTAGTTTTATCCAGGTATGAGTTCTCAGAATTGATTTCTTTTTATCCACTTTGCGTCTTAACAAGTAATTGATTGTGCACATGGATCATCCCCACATGATATATTGATTCAGAATCCGTGTGGAAAAAACTTAGCGAATCAATTTACCGTATGCAGTTTTTATACGCATCCGTAATTAAGGTAATTAGTATTAGCATTTTCTCGTGGAATTGATTAAAATACATGCTATTACCTTATGAGTATTTGATTTATCGTGTACCTACATTTAAGGCATTTGTTCACTAATATAACAATAAACAACAATAATTGCGCAACATCTGCAACGTCAACATCATGACTTCAAGTTGGCTTCAAAAGATAATAATTATGAAGTAGAGACTTACAGTAGAGTATTATAGTATACTTAGTCTGTGTACGGTCTTTTAGGGCAACTGTTCAAAAATAATAAATCATATCGATGTAGGACATTATACTTCAGTGATAAATTATTAGGTTAATTTCATCACCCGCGAAGTTTCAACAGCTATTGTTTTGGTTTGAAATGCGCGCGGAAGGCAAAATGCAAAATATGCTTAAAAGGATTTCAGTTGTTAAAACTCTAGACAGTGTCAATAAATAATAATAACATCCTATGAAGAATTTCGCATTCGGATACATACCTACTAAATGTTGATTAAGCAAAAGTAAGGTTATTAAAACGTAATATAACAAAATTTAATATGAATTCATAAAATTTACTGGAAAACAATAATAAATGAAGTGCATTGCTCTAATTACTATCCTACGTCACCAACGTGCCTCCGTAGAGACTTCATGCGCGGAAAGCACGTACCTACTCCGTTACAAAATACACTTGATTGGCACCTCACACATGTAAATAAACAATAAGCCAGAATAGAAAACAAACTACGTTAAATATTCCTTATAAACAACTTCACATAACCTATGATTACTGTAGCAATTAATAGCTCATTTGTACAACACACACGTGGCCGTTTCAGCGATGCGTGGGCGTAGTTCGCTTGTTATATTTACCGTCGAGTTCCCGAAACTGAAGGTACGTTACCTGGCATACACAAACAAACAATATGTGTGTTTTGTTTGCAGTGGCGTGCCCGGCGCGCGCTCGGGGACGACGGCAATTAGAGCGGAGCGACCCGCACTTTACGTGAAATGCTTAAACACGACCATTTGCTTAGCTAAAAGTACACTCTTCATTCTATTGTGAGGTGAACTATAAACATTATACGCAGGAAGATAAACTTAGTCAAGAACTCAAAATTAAAGCTTGGTAAAACGAAAACATACTTCAAAATTAACTTTGGAGTGGAGGTTTAAATTGTTGCTATGACTCTCTCATTGGATAATGCACTCTAGCTAAAGAGGTAGGTAGGTATCTATAAACCGAAATCTACACAACTTATATCAAATTAAATCATGATGATATACGTACCTAGTATGTATGTAACTTAAGATAAGATACCTTTGATAAAGATCAACGTCCGCCTAGCACAATGTCGTCAACGAATAAGAGTATGTCAACGATAACAACACAACGTGCAGACGAGTGTAGTCACACCTCGCAGCGCTGACCGATTGGGGCGGGTAATGAATGAAAACACGAGCGATGTGGGTCAGGCGGGCGCGCGTGCCGGACTTGAGGGTGCCACCACCCGAGTAGCTGACTGTACAATACAAGAGTACCTGCACATTGCACATGTAGTAGAGAATCTACTGTTAACACGCTTTTATTATCTTCAAATCATTACAAGTGAAAAATATGGGTAAAAATAGCTTAAACTTAACGATAAGCCCGACGGACTACCTGATGGAAAGTAATCACCGACGCCTATGGACTTTGTTTATTGCGGATATCGGTATATTTTTTTAATATATTAGAAATATCATATTGAACTCACAATGATGAACACGTATAAATTGACACAAAGATTCCGAACTTTTTGAATAGTTCCATTAAAAGTCGCGAAAAGAAAATTCCATTGCAAACTGCTTAGCCAGTGGAAACATTGTACCACGTAGCGTCACCTTATACCTTCTGCTTATTGTTTATTTCAACGTAACATGATAAAACCGTATAGGTTTTATATAACAGTATGTAAATAATTAAATGATAATATAGCAGTTATTTTCGCTATTGTCGAAGCGTGACACATTCACATTTTATGATTTATGTACGAGATAACACAATGTACTAGATAGATATAACACTAATATGAAAACATACACTGTTTTATGGTGAACTAAAAATAGCCATAGTATTGGTAAACTAGTACTAAAAACTGATAACTAATTTCTATTTAGTGTGGATTCCTACAATAATATGTTTAATCCTTTAAAATATGTTTAATTATGAAGTATCCATCAAATAATATAAACAGAAGGAAAATGTGTATGTATTCTTTATTTTTTTATTTTCAACTATTCCTAGACATGTAAATGACTAGTTTTTCAAGTAGTAAAAAACTAGTAGGTAATTTAAAGAATGAATTAACTACCATACTTATGTATGTGCGCATATATATTGTCTTTAAAGTACTTTAATGATTATTCTTATTAGTAAAACTGTTTAAAATGTTATTTATCTTCAAAATTCCCAAATGCGATAACGAAGTTACGTAATAGGTACCTATCAGAGGTTTGCTAACCAATTCAAAGGCATTATTTCGGACGTTTGCCAAACAAGGAAATGCAAACCCAACAGCGGCCTACTCGTATGATTGTTTAGTGTGTTCAGTGTTGTTGTAATTGCATTCTTATCGTTAGCAAGTTGTTGCTCGAAGGTTCTCGATGTTATGTGGTAAACGATTATATTGGAGCAAACGCTTTCTTCTTCAAACGATACTTCGAGACTTAAAGAGCATAAACGACATCTGAAAATAAATACACTATTGAAATTTCCTTTGCGCCTAAATGTTCAGATGTACCTTGAGCTCTAAATTAGCCAATTAGCGATATTTCCATTTGTATTTTTTAACCGACTTCCCAAAGGAGAGAGGTTATCTATTCGTCGTGTGTGTGTATATATATATATATTGTTTTTTTATTTGAAATTTTTTAAAACTGCCATTATTAAAACTGAGCATGTCAAGTTAGCGCCGTTGATACTTTGTACCGGATTTTAATAGATGAAATCCCGGGAAACCACACCAAAGTTCTTTTTAACGAATTTATAAACATGTGAACTCCATGTCTAATATTAAATTTTGATTTCATTCATATTTTCAGAACGGTTTCATTTTTGGGACCGTTCTATTTCTGTACGACAAGTCATCCATTCATCCACATTCCCATCTTATTTAATATTGGTATTATGTCGTACGCATTTTGGAAATACGATTGGATAACTCCCGAAACTCTAGAATTGTAATAATTTTGGTAAAAAATAACTGTAATGGGAAACGGTGGTAGAACCCTTTGTGTTTCGACTCCCGCAGCACCACTGCCACACGCGTTTCTGCCTAATAACAGCAGTGTGAAGCGCTGCTGTGTTCTGGTTTGAATGGTGCGGTAAGGGAGATATACATACTTATGCGAGGCATTCCAATTTAGTCCTCAGGGATAGCAACGCATCTGTAACCGACATCAAGTTGGAGTCTAATCTTTTTTGGGGTTGAGCGGGCGTCCACTTACTATCCGGTGGACTGCATGCTCGTTTGCAACTTTATTATATAAATGAAAAATGAATAACATACCTACGTATTTTAGGGCTACAATTTACAATGGATGTCGGCGATT
>DWPG01000261.1:0-10286 GCA_018251495.1 Autochton cellus | reverse complement strand
GTTGTAACGAAACTAGATAAACCGCCCTTACATTTTAACCAACAATGTACTTTAGAGGTTATTCATGGCCACGGTTTGGAGGCTTTTCAAGGGCATTCATTGGAGTCTCTACAAGGACATACTTTAGAGTCCATTCAAGCACATCATTTTGATTCTATCCAAAATAAAATAAATAAGCTAAATAAACCGAGGAAAGGTCTAAATGATTGTATTGCAATGTTAAAGAATAAATTAGTAGAACCAGATCCAAATGCGCCAGCACACGTTTCTGTACAGTGTGGTTCAGATGAGCCAATTGGCCCAGAGCCTATCCTTGCATCTACAGTTTTAATAAGTCCAAGAGTTGATACGTCGCTGAGTATGCATCACTTAAATCCACCTGCCCATATTTATCCTAGTACAGATCAACGCCCAAAAAAGTCTTCACCAAAAGATAAAGACGTGACAGAGTTCTTGCCTAGACCTCAAGCATTATACCGAGAGCAACATTTTAACCAGAACGTGCATAGAAATGTATCTGTTGAAAGAAAACCAAAACAATCGAGACAAGGAAATTACGAAACTGTTACTCCAAGATATAATGACAATTCTAATAAAAAAGAAGCATCTCGTCGTAGATCTATATCTGTATCACAAACTGAAAATGTGATATATGCTCAGCCATTTTATCATGCGCCAACCTATAATCACGATTCGTTTATAAGATTAGCGCCGGAGGGATTTGACACTTATAATTTACTACCCCAGAAAAAGACAAGATCACGACAACGTAACGTCAAACAAACAATGGCTGTGAATGAATTGCCCAAGAAAAAAACTATTGACATACAAATTTACACAGAATCCCAAAAAAGGCCATTGGAAAATTGTGAAAGAAATGTAAGTATTCGTACAGAAAAGGCAAAAAAATCTTTGGATTCCACTGAAAAGAATACAAGATCTCGAACATCAAGAAGATCGGTAGAAAGTTGCGATAAAAATGTACTGATTCGTTCCGATCATGTAGCTAAACCCGTACTTGAAGCTATTGAAAAAAGTACATCGAGAAGATCGGTAGAAACTTGCGATAAAAATATACTGATTCGTTCCGATCATGTAGTTAAAACCGTACTAGAATCGAATGAAAAAAATCGAAAGAAAGCACTTGAAATCCAAACCCAACGAGAGCTTACAGTTAAGAACTCGGAAGAAAGAAAAAATGAAAATTATGTCGCTAAAAAGCAAAGAATCGCTAACGTCAATACCGAAGTTAATTTATCTCACTTAAAACAAGTTGAAATTCAACCAATATTGGACATGAATGTCAAAATTCCGATAAACGTCTATGCTGAACGTAATTTTAACGATAATGAACTTTCCATCCCACCTGCTCACGCCAGTACTAATGTGGAATCTATTTTGTCTGCGCCCTTAGATTTATCCGGTAAAGCGTTATCTATCGAATCTAGAAGTGATTCTTTGTTATTGACCAATTATGATCATTACGGAACTTTAGATTTATCTAATAAGTCGAGGGCTCTGGTTGAATCTTTAGCAAGTGAAGATGTTGTTGTAGACTTACGAGTTAAACACAATTCACACAATTCACAGTATTCTTGTTCTCCAATTTTGAGAACATCGTCTTCCGAATCTCAACACGACACAAGCAGCTACCTGCAGCCAACTGCGTTAAATTTGGCCAATCGAAATGAATGTATCCCTACCGATTTATCTTTGAAAAGGAATGATGATAACTATTGCATTAATTTATCTCAGAGATCTAATATGGAGGAAATTCAAATACAAGATTTGTCTAAAAGTAAAACTATTGAGGTTCATGATGTTCATAATGAAGATCAGTTTATGTTAGACACTCAAGGTGACGTATTACCTACTGATTTGTCTAATAAAAGTATAATTAACATAGAACAGCCTACTACAATTGTAACGACATCCGAAGTAAATTTCACTAGTGATAGTCAAATAGACTATAATCACATTAATAACGAAGATATACCAGAGGATTTGTCTGGAAAGTTGAATGATGCAAATAATGTTGAAAACATTACAAAAATGTCAGTAACGGAGACTCATGTCACGACGGAAATACCTAATGAATATTTGCAGGAATATATTCATGATGAAGATAAAATTAGTCCTGACACGACACAATTGTATGTTTCGGAAAATTCTCTTTCTCAAAAACCGATTTATGACCCTACGTTGCGTATACCCCAATATAAAATTATACCACCGGTGTCTGAGTCTGGTTCTAAAGAAAGTAATCCCACGGAGATAAGTCCTTCAACCGCTAACAACACATGTGCTGACAAATACATCTCTCATGATAATACTGAAACTATTTGCTGTTATAGATCTCAAACTTCAACTGTAAAAAACAGTTCAATGATTGCGTCTATTCAAGCTCAAGAAAGAATGACATATTCATTTACAAATCCTGCGTTGAACACCGCGGTCACCACTTTAACTGGTACATTACCTGTGTATACATTATTAAACCGTGGCATACCAACACCTTTCACGACATATGAAAATACCAACCCGGTGTATACGTTACCAAATACTTGTATATCTATGTCGAAAATTGAAGTAACGAATGCCACCACATTAACAAATAGTCTTCTAAGCATTCCAAGTACCACTATAACTAGTACTACTCCAGTTTATACATTAGCAGGAAAAACTATTGTAACACCTGTAAATTATGGAACATTACCGAATACTGGACATTCTATACCCTACCCGCCGCCTTGTGGTACATATATCTCGGAAATTGATCATCAAGCAATGACACAGTTTGCATCTTCTAGTTCAGTTAATACTATACAGGAAGGAAGATGTACCGATGATATGGTGATTAGAGCTGGTATGTTTAACTTTGATCGGGACCACGAAATTGCACAAAATATTGTGATGTTGCCAAAAGAGATCGTGTCAATATTAGGAGCGATGCCTGTTGAACATCGTAACCAGCTGTTGGACTTACTGCCGCAATATTTATCTACTTCAAGGCCAATACCAATTTTATCCACACAAATATCTCTCTTTAAAAATGCAGGGCAATGTATGCTACCAATGCCGCTGAGACTATCTAGAGAATTAGCTGTTGATGCCTCCACCGATACTGTGGATATGAAACCATTATATTCGTCACAATTTATAGATGATGCATATCGACTGAAATATAATGTTAATTTAGGTGGAAATGAAGAGATGCTAGCTTTACAAAACCAAGTTATCGATTTAACGTATGACGATTTAGTTCTTAAAACTGATAACGATACAGATAACGCAAATGATGACCAAGTTTGCAACAACTTGTTAGCACAAGAAACTTCTACACAGGTTGTAACTAAGTCAAACGCACAGAAACCTAACAACGACAAAACAGCTAGCTTACGGGCAGTTCGGATCAAAGCGCCATCTGAAAGGCAGAAGTCAAAAGTGGTAATTAATCAATTACAAAACTTGCCTTCTGGAGACGTTCCCACTTTGCCTGAGTCCGATAACAATGACACAGAAAGATTTTCCGATGCTGATCTACCTATAAATATCCAGCAATTTGAGGTCATTAATACTCAACAATTGAATTGGAACAGAATCGTTGAAGGTACCGATATGCAAGTAGTAATTTCCCCAAATACGGAACACCAATCGACCAGTGCCGATACAATTAACTCTAGAGATGAAATTGACACAGAAAATCAAAACGATGGAATTCAATTTCATAGATCTGAGGAGATTCAAGATTCTAGATTATCTACAAACAGTCCTATTTGTAACGAATTGGAACCTACACAGGTGATTGAAATAGATTCTGTCGAAATTATAAATGTTGAAAACACTGAAAGTAGTAGTGCCCTTATCCCCTCTGAAACATCGTCCGTGATTCCTAAGACATGTCAAGTTGAAGATGAAGATGATTCCGACGACGATATTTCCCTTGCTATTATTGTCAAACAAAAGCAAGAAAACGAAAGTAAACTTAAATCTGCGTCACAATTTTCTCAAGAAATTAATACGTCTAAGAATAAAACTAAACAACACAGTAAAATTAACAAAACGAACAATAAAACGACAGTAAAACCATCAGCAAGCAACCAAAGGAATAAAACTATTTTAAGTAAATCAAGTGATAAAGATATGGTTTTGATAAATGTAGATAATATAAATCCTACTAATAATCATTCTTTGGACAGTGTTATTGTAGAAGATGAATTAAGCATCGAAGTAACAAGTAGACGTGTGAATAAGAAAAATAAAAGTCGACGTCCTACAGTATCAGCAAAAGAGTTACAAAAATGTAAAGAAACAAATCAAGGAAATTCAAATGAAACTGATATAAACAAAGAAAATGATAAATTATATGAAGGCACCAATAGTTTAAAAACAAATGATCAAACAGCGAAATTAAAGTCTAATGAATTAAACAATGTTCCAGCTGAAGTAATAACTGACTCGTCTCAAAATAAATTAAAAGTACAAGAAAGGGTTGAAGAGACAAAAAATAATGTTCTAAATAGAAATATTATGGATGTAAGCCAGATACAACAAAAAGAATTAATATGTGACAATGAAAAAATAAACTTCGTTCTTGATGAGTCAAGCAAAAACAAAAATAAAGATATCGAAGAGCAAGTGTCGTTGAATTTGAATACGCAGATTGTTCACTATAATTCAGAACTATCAACTGTAAAATTATGTACTGATCATAACGATGATATCAATAAAGACGATACTCATGAGGTAGTCAGAACAGAATCAATGATTTTGGTAATGAATAATGATTTGGTTTCTATCAAATCAAATGAAGATATTAAAATTGGAAAAACCAGTGAGCTTGAATTGGATATAACGACGATCAAAGCTACAACAAACGTAACAAATACCGATAATCCAGAGGACGCCGGACTGCCTGTGCGTCGTAGCAGGCGGGGTAAATCTCTCTACGTGGAAGGAAACGAACAAGTACCTCTCAGTTGCTCTGACACTTTCTTGGAACAAAAAACTCCACTTACCAAGAAGCAACTAATATTCTCAAAGCTCTTATTAGACGAAGAAAATTATATAAAAAACTCTGGTGGTGCAGACACTGAAACTGTTTCCGAGGAGAACAATTTATGTTCGAACATCGAAAACCAAATTCCTAAAAGCACTTGTCAAACCGAACATTCTGGTGGTGATGATAAAAATAAATCAATTAAGCGCAAGAAATCTCCGCCACCGAAAAAGAGTTTTAAGAAAAAGAAATCTTTAGATAGCTCTCATAATAATTTAAACGAATTGGATGACGATATTTCACCGGTAATGGACAAAAGTGTTAGTGTGAGTGATAACAAAGTAATCCTTACAGAAGATAACGCAGGAGCCGATAAATGTGCTTTAGACAATACAATACTTGTAACTGGATGTAATGTAACACAATTGGAGAACGAATTGAATATAAACAACAATGATAAAGAAATAACTTATGTAAAAGAAAAACAAATAACTAAACCAAACAGCATCGAAAAACGAAAAATAGCTTCGTTAGTTACTAGCTCGGATAACATTCAAAGCTCAAAACCAAAGAAATCAAAATTAAGCAATTTTAACGATATTTTAACTACGTTGCATCAAGATGAGCCAGATTTGGTTATAGATAACCACTATGTTTCAAGTCATTTGCCTCTCGCAGCAAGAAGAACAAGGTCTAAATCTGTCGTCGTTAAGTCTTCTAGCTCAATGCTGTACGATCCATATGACATTGAATTAGAAGACATGGCTGATAAAACCGAACCATTTAGAAAACAAAGATTGTCTTCACTTAAATCAAATATTTCAAAATCTCCTAAAGAAAATGACCTTAAAAACGCTACGACACAAGAAACTGTTACAACTATTATACCTGAAATAAACTCAATTACAAATACTGAGTCAACAGTGGCTAATAATTCTAAAGAAACAATAAGTGATTCTGATGAATCATCGAAGAGCGACGTACCTCTTAAAAAGTTAGTAGAGGAAAAAGAAAGAAAAAATTCACAGTCACTTGAGGTCAGTAATAGCAAAAGTCGCCACGAGATCGACTATGTTAACTGTGATGAAACTGATTTGAAACAAAGTAAGAGAAAACATAAAAAAGTCAAACGAAGTCTTGAAGAAACTGATGATGTTCGAAAAGCTCGGGAAGAATCTCAAGAAGAACTCCGATCAGAACAGTTTATGGAGAGTTTTGGTTTCTTTTCTGAACGGAAGCCCAGGAAATCAAACTTGTTAGCTACTAAAAAAATATCTGAAACATTCCACATTGCTAATGAATCAGACGACGTTTATTTTGAAGCAAAAGGCCGTCGATCGAAGAAAAGTTCTCGTAGGGAAAACCGAAGAAGTTTTGAAGGTGAACATTATACGAGGGGATCTAAAACCAGTTTTCCAAAATTATCCCAAAAACGTGTTAAGAAATTAAATCTTGGAACAGAAGCACGATATTGTCACGTATGTAAGAAAGAGTTTCGAAGACCAGATAATTTATTGCGGCATCAAATGACGTTGCTACACGTATCTAATTTTGCTGAATTTGAAATGAAAGTGAGAACTGTACCAGTGCCCGATGAACCTAATTATCTTGTAGCTTTTAAAATCCACCTTGATAGATTAAAAATGTTACAACTAAAAATGAAAGAAAGTAAAAGCACCAAGAAGATTACTTTACCAACAATGCAACAAATTTTGGGTGACGTAAGAAGAACTGTCCGAGAACAACAAGTTGCTCGAAGAAGTCTTAGTCGAGATGAGGTACTATTTTTAGATTGTTGTGAATTGCTGAAGGATTCCAATAGAAGTTCCATCGGAGTGCGAACTATAAATAGACCTATATATTCCTGTTGTCCTAACAGTTATGCATTAGCTTGTGCTAGCGCGTTAAGCCAAGCAAAATCAAAAACGACTAGTAACGTTAATTATTCGTATTCTGCGGCAAGTACCTCTGGTTTACCCCGAAAACCAGTTATATATACATCCGCGCGTTTATCGGGGATGGAAGATTTTGTGCCTATATCTAAAAGGACACCCAGTAACACCGATCCTTACGCACAACCTTCAACCAGTACTGCAGTACTGCCCCACAGCTCTAATGGGTTTGTTCAAGCAACATCCGACGCAATAATTATTGATGAAAACACTGATGACAAATGTGACTCTAAAAGTGATGGAGACGTAGATTCTATAACAGCTCAAAATATATTAAATAGTGAAGAAGTAAGAAACTTAGAAAATGATTTAATATCTGGTTTGAAAGAAACGTGTAAATTTCAACCTCTATTGAGCGATGATAAAATTATTTCTAAAAATCACCACGATGATTTAACGGAGACCAATTCCGCTGAAGTGAATTATATACAAATTGAGGTAGATAAATCTGCTGGAAATGAGGCTAATGTAAAGGAGAAGAAAGTCACAGAAATTAAGGAAAAGAAAGATTCGGATATAAGTGAGAATATTAATATCTTTGAAGATAAATTTGACAAAATCAAGCGAAAATGCAGATCTCAAGCCGCGGCAGCTAAACATGTGCAGACTGTTTTGGAACCAAGCACAAGGTAATATATTTTTCACTTTAATATACGTCCATAGTGATTTTTTACTGGACATAACTGTAGTGTCAAGTATTAAATGTTTCTTAGATATTTTTGATTTGATTTTAGAATGATGACAAGACATGTAAACTTATCTAAAATAATAAAAGACTAACAGATAGCAAATCAATATTTATACAAAAAGTTAAAAAAATATTTTTTAGATTCGTCAATACTGCGGTGTTATAAGTTTTTCCGTCACGTCAAATGTTACTGGCATTGAGTAAACTGTGTCTGTCTTAGTGTGTCTGTCTTTGCATAATATTATATTTTTGTTACAGTCATAAGAGTCGTAAAAAGTCAGAGAAGAAAAAAGGAAAGAAAAGTTCTAAAAAATATAACCAAAATACTGTACTTACTAAAGGTGCACTGAAAGGTTACGATAGTATCAAAGTTTCAATTCTAACTTCTGATATCGACATGTCAGCTATAGTTCCTCCTATTGTTACTTCTTCGAAGAAAAAGAAAAAAAGTAGTTCGAAGAAGAGGAAAGATAGAAAGAATTCACTTTTAACTCATAAGTATGATTTTAATCGAACCAAAGAGTCTTCACAGAAAAATGTAGACGTGTATGAATTTATGGAAAATGAGGAACCAGAAATTTTTGAACTTAGACCATCAACTGTCATGGAGAGATTTAAAAATATGAATAATAAGGAGGTACCAAATACATCTAAAGATGAACACGTGCGCGACGAAATTGAGTCCAATCACAGTGTTTCAGACGAAGATGACTTTGTTTATATGTCTGATGACTACGTTGGTTGCGATGATGAAACTGAAAATACTTTAACGTCGTTTGAAAAACCTTCCTCGCCTTTGAAAAGAAAAGATGCGATGGAAAAAAACGCAGTAATGGGTAAAATTTTCAAAAACAATGCAGTTAGATCTGGAAAAAAGAATAAGTCTAGAGATCGCACTCCTCCTTCCGCTCCAGCTAACCTCGATCAGTTATTTGATAGTTTGCTAGAAGATGAACCTAATTCTTCCATGCTCGTGAATGATCCTGAATCTCCCAAAATGGACAGTTATGCACCACAAAAGAAACGAATGTTTTCGCCCGTTGAATTATCTAAGTACGATTTGAATACAACCAAAAATAATGACTTTATATCTAAGAAAATTCGTACTCCATCACCTGCATTAAGTTCGGATAGTGCAGTTTCCAAACGGATCCATTCCTTTTCGTCGCGAGAATCGTCTCCCAGGAGGTTGTCGCCGAGTAGATATGACACTAGTTCTGCGTTTGAATACGGTCCGTCAACGTCACTCAGATATAGCGAAACGAGTGAATATCATAAATACTCAAGCGATTATGGGCATTCACTATCAAAGAAATTTGAATTTAAAAATAAATATGACACCTCAGTATCGAAAAGTATTACGATTAATGATGATATAAGTTTGTCGCCTAAGTCCAACGAATTACCATATAATTCATATACGAAAGTAAAAACGAATAAAGTTAAATCACCTACAAGGAAAAAAGAGAAAGTTGCTGACTCTAATACTGGGTACGATTATAAGGCTGATTGTTATGACCAGGATAACTTATCGGACGACGCCGGAGTAGCTAGGCAGCGCGTACGCCGGAAATGTACCGTAGGTAAACAAAATGTCCTGGCTGAGACTTGGAGTTCGGAGTCTGAACCGGACGGCATACCGCCGAGACCGAACAGCGCCGAGTCTGTAGTATTGGGCGTCGCTCGCAAGAGGAAGGGAAGAAAAAAAGAGGAGGGAAAAAGCGGAAGTCGAAAAAATAAACAGATTTCGATTAAGAAACAGGATATCGAAAGCAGGGTAACTATTAGTAATCGGATCTTCGGAGCGAGTGGAAGTGGGGCTGGGACGAGCCGTTCGGGCGGCAGCGGCGCCGGTCCCAGTGTCTCCACGTTGGCGCTATCGTTGCCCGGTCCTTCGGGAATAGGCCCGCGGGTGCGTCCGACATCCTCCTTCTGGGCGGACGGGGACGAGGAACAAGAGCATGTCCAACAGCACGGGTGGATTGTCGGCGACAGTCATAAAAAGTTGGTCACGATGCTAGCGCACGCTAAGGGTCGCAAGCGTAATAATGACGACAAACGTCATATGATTGAGTAAGACTATGTTTTTAGAATACATATTAATCTTGTAAATATATTGTACATAATATTCTAGTTCTTTGTAAATGTCATTCAGATGACATTTTGACCAGATAACCATAAAAACTACAATTTCATTGATTTTGAGTTTTGTAAATACTGTATATCTTTTATAGCATATTTTAGTTAAAATTTTAATAAGGCTACATACTGTAAGGACTGAAATTATTTAATTGATTGCTAAACGGCCCTTGCAGTAACTAGCTGAATTTCCTGATTATTTAATTGAGTCCTCTTGATATATATATAATTTTAAATTTTCACACCGATAAGCTTGAGAGGGGATGGAGCGTTTCTTGTGGACATGTGTCGGGCACGAGTTGCCCTTGATCCACGATTGTAAAATGCCAGCTTACGGGTAGAACTTTGCGCTCGAGAGGGAATTAGGTAGATTCCGTTTTAATACTCCCTATTCAAGTTGCTCGCAATAATTATATTCTTAACGTACTAATACCATTTATACCCATCGATACGGTGATGAAATTGGGCGTTGCCTAATCTGATGTACACCATGTCTGTAGTACATCAT
>DWPG01000260.1:0-10294 GCA_018251495.1 Autochton cellus | reverse complement strand
CTGCTGTTATTTGGCAGAAATAGGTGTGGCGGTGGTGCCGCCGAGGGCGAACCACAAAAGGGTTTTTAAAATGATTTTTTTTGCTATTTCTGTGGCTGGCCGTACGGAATAATCTCAGAACCACAAAAACCCTTAAGCTTTGTTTTATTTTTCTATTAGATTTCTATTAGATAAAAGCAGTCGGTACTTTTAATAAAAACAGAATATTTAACCCTGAATTACTTACAAAAACTTTATCTAAACATATAGAGGGTATATGCTTAACACAGAATATCTATACGCAGGTATAAACTCTAACGTTGCTATGCTAAGAAATTCACCGTTAACCTATTTTTCTATGTTATATAATTCTATCTAGTAGTTCTATCCGTACGAATTTTATTCGCCTTCCAGACACGCCTCGCCTCGTGTCCGTAGCAACGGCGCGATATTATTTACTTAACGATATTTAAATAACAGATACATATACCAAATATCCCGTATGCGTCCTCGTATTCTCGTGTATAGAATGCCTAAATAACAAAAGTACATCAGATAGTAATGAAGCTATATTTCATGATGTTTATCATAACTTTTATGCATTTGTAGTAACCATATATACCTTTATACCCATATACTTATATATACCCACTATATACCTTTTCATTAATTTATATTTCAACGCCCATTAAATACCTAAATTGACAGTGGGCTCTAATAGACGAAATTTTATTATAAATGTATTAATTTTGTAATGTTTTTAGATTCCATGGGAAGTCGGTTAAAAAGGTATATTTGAGACGTAAATAGTGCTAATATTGAAGACTAAATGTACGTTCATATATTATTTCGTGTGCTTTACGTGCCTTTATTAAAATATCACTTAATAACATGAAGAGAAGCCTTCAACGAATAATACGTACAAATTAACAAATTATATACAGCTTAACCAGACGACAGTGATACCAACTCTAGGACTTTTCCAGTAAATGTAGGGGGGAATTTTTTTTTAGAGGGTAAACATTTTTGGAGGTCTTTTTGGGGAGATAAAATGTAGGCCTAAGGGACCTTTCCTTTTTGGCCGTCAAATTACATAGACAATAAATTTTTCATGTTTTGTTTTTATTTTTTACCGAGAATTAGGTACTATGTATTTGTATCGTATAAAGTGGAGTGGGGATTCCATTAAAATTTAGTGAATTGAAAAATCTTTAAAATATTATAGGGAGACAGTTTTGAAATAGTTGGCAACACTGCTAGACGAGAGCTCAGAACTAACTAAGTTATATTGTACCAGACAATCACGTTGCAAAGTAATGAAGTAGAAATGACAAAGCTTGGTAATTCTGAGTTTAATTTCCTGCGGCAGCTTAGCCTCAAATTAATGTGGATAGGTCACGTAGTCTGCTAATAAAGTAGTGATAAATAGATAATACGAAGTCTGGTTACTTTTGAACTAGTGGAGCTACTTCGTCAGAATATAAATCATTAATTTTTATTGAAATTTGCTTGCAACAAAGATGCTAAAGGTGGTAGAACCCTTTGTGGTTCGACTCCGGCGGCACCGTTGCCACACCTATTTCTTCCTAATAACGGCAGTGTTACACGCTGCTGTGTTCTGGTCTGAAGGGTGTGGTAAGGCAGACATACTTATCCCAACGGATTTGTGACCAACCTCAGGTAAGACTGTTGGTCTTATCTGGGTTTGATTACAGGTGTCCATGGGCGGCATTGGCCACTTACCATCAGGTGGACTGCATGCTCGTTTGCTACTTTCATAATATAAAAAACCCTATTACTGTTGATCTCATAGATGGAAAGTTTAATTATACGATTACTTAGGACCAGTGGAAGATGCGTTCTTTCTGAGGATTACGTTGTAAGGCTTATAAATTTAGACGTCGTTTCGTCTTACACGCTCTTCAATCCAAAACAGTAGCATTGTACAGCTATTTATAAAAATATATACAATGATAGTGTCGCCGCATACTACGTAGAGCTCTGCCATCTTTGAAAATAAAGAAAAAAAAACGTAATTAGTTTCAGACCTTCCTTACACCACGCTTGTGAAAAAACTGAACTAATGAACTTCCTTTAAGCTACCTGAATGCTATGACATGTTTAAGTGATTAAAGTAGGTGCAATAAACAATAAGAGTCTTAAGCCGATGGTGTAATAGCAATGTGTCTACATCGCAAATGTACGTAGGCGATAGCGACAACTTACCATCATCCTCGTCGCCAGGTTTCGTTAAAAGGGTTAGAGAAAAAACCCTTTTATTTGATGGAAATAGCTACAAGAATAGTGCATTGCACTGACGAAATTGAATGAGAGAAATAAAGTGCAATCGATAAAAATTTTATGAACTATAAGATACTACGTTTCTTTTATGAAATTCATGGCTGACATAATTCTATGATAGTAACGCACTTTCTGTCTATTATTACTGGACTCCATAGTCTACTTACTATCAGTTACCTTACGAGCCTATAAACGAGTACGTCCTGATAAAAACGAGCTTTTAAAATAAGATTCTTTCTAACATTGAATGTACTACTTATAAAGATAAGCGTGCGACTTTATCTTCTAATAAACTATGTATGTATCCTTCAGAGTCTGAAGGGCAAACAGTCTAACATATTGTTTGTTACCGTCCCCAGTGCCCTGGCTTCGCAGATGCTAGCAGCTCAGCTGTCTTCACAGCAACAAAACATGTACGTGTTTTGTTTATTACCCCTACACTGTATACCGGAGCTAACTTCAGTTTCGAGCGTTTATTAGTCGAATTCCAAAGATTTTTACCATTTGGACCAATGTTTGGTCAAATGATTATTGTAAATTTCGGAAGAAATATGTCATCAAATATTTGGACCAATATTTGGTGAAATGTGCGTCGAATGTCTTCGAAAGTTCTGCTTAACATCCAAAAAAACTCATTAGCAAAACGCTCGAATAATGCAGATAGCTCCGAGATACACATTGTAACATGCATTAACCACACGCTTCGGCCCCGGCCAGTCATACGAACACTGTCTTTAAATCAAAATATTTCAACGCTATTTAATGTAATCTTATCTCGATCGGCGATCCGTGCATACCGCGTGAATGTAACCCGCATACAATTATTTATAATTACCGGTTTTGGCGTTCTTTCTTTTCCTTTTCACACGTATACGGTATTTACATACGAGTAATTATAGTTAGGAGGCGCTATGCATCAGCCGAACTACATTTGAGACGACGCTACAAGTACACGCATCAAAGCATGTCGGTTCGACATTTTGAGTAATTGTTGTGAGAACATTATCAGATTTTATTATTGTAACGTCTCGACGGGTAATTTCAAGCTTTCCATCTAATCTAGCATGATATATTATTTCATTACTCTTTATGTTTATTAATATTCATTTTGCGCAATTCCAAGCCAGGGCATTGGCATACGTTACCTTTCGTTTCTAATTGAATTCGTTTTATTGTTACCACGTTCGGTATTAATCAAACTGATTACCCTGCCGGCCTAAATTGCCTATTGTTTTTTTGTATCTGTAATCGTTAACGCAATGTCAATGTCCTGTGTTTTGCCTTCGTTTAATTTGGGATAAAAGTATGCGCTGTCTTAACCCGCTTTTCGCCGCGTTGTTTTTTTTTTTATCGGAGCGTGAAAGTATTCTAACATTACAATTTATGTTCGATACAGATTTGAGAAATTGGATATAACACCAAAAAGTGCGCAGAAAATCAAACCGGTGCTTGAACGGTGGATGAAGGAAGCAGAGGAGAGGTAAATATGTTTGTTTGAGTGAGTTTACGTAATATGCAACCGTGTCGTGTCACACATTTGGCCTGTAACGCTTATCGACGTAAAACATTTCTCAAATCTGGACTAACTACGCTTTTTCGGGTTAAGCTTTGTTTTATGTATGCTTTGTTCATGTAGATCGATTTATATATAGGTACGTTTATAACGAAGTTGCGCCACATTAATGTTTTTAACTATGAATCAAAGGATTTTTACAAACAACATTTTCCGTTCACTTACTTCAAATTCGTTATCGGTTTCCAGCTTCTTTATAAACGTACCCGACTTTATATAGTTACTTATATAATTTAACACTATTTTTTAATTAAACTTATTTATAATTGAATTAACCCTTGTGCTATATCCTAAGTACAGAATATGTATCTACCTTTGTAACTTTCATAATATGAACTTGAAAGTTACACCATTAATGTATAAAATCATCGCATGCATATTTTTAAGGTGAAAACCATGCTTATATTATGTACAAAAAAAGAAAGGTGTAATACAGCTTCTAATTCTGTAAGTCACGAGCGCGCGTTAACTTTACTTGTGGTGAGACGTGTAAATACACGATGCGTTAGTGTGAGTATTGTAACCCTACACGCGTTAGGGCTCACGCACACATAACCCTGTACAAGCATCACAATACCTGGTTGCAACACATGTAAAGTCGACGCGCACTCATGAGATGCAACCACTGTATTTACTTGGATAATGATTCTATTTTACAATGTGTGTGAACGTCGGATGTACTTTGGGATTGGGATTGAGATTAGGATCCGATGTAAGATAACTGTAGGAACTATACTAAAGTAGTACTAAAATACTATCTTATACCTAATAAGATATTAAATTATAAATCAAAATCCAATGACTACATAGGTACAAGTTACTTGGCAAGCATATTAGACCATGGTCCTTAACCGTTCTCATTCTGATAGGAGATCCGTGTCCAGCAACTATCGAATAAGTTAAAGATGATAATGGCTAGTGCCTTAAATGATCTTGTACAGGGTTTTAAACCGCTAGAATTAACAGTAGTACTGTAAGTTTGGAATAAATGTGGTGCCTCTAAAGACGTACCAAGAGAGTTCCACTACCATTGAAAGTGCTAATAAAATACGTAGGTAAGTTAGAAATGATAAAATTTATTGTTATTGTTTAATTTTAACTGGGATTGTGATTGTACTACGACATTCGTTTTCAATCAGTTATTTAAAAGATCACGACTTAAACTTACATCTATAGACGTTTAACGTGGCAGACGCGTTACGTGGCAGACGCGTTACGTGGCAGACGCGTTACGTGGCAAACGCGTTACTTGGCACACAAAATAGTATTCTTCTATGAATGTGTATTAACGTCTTTATATCTACTGTAACACTACTGCGCAGACACGGACCGTACCTTTTTTATACTTTGGAAGTAGCAAACGAGCATGCAGTCCACCTGATGGTAAGTAGCCTCTGTCCGCCCATGGACATCTTTAATCAACCCCAGATAAGACCAAAGTCCTGCCTAAGGTTGACAACAGATGCGTTGCTACCCCTGGAGACTAGGTTGAAACGCCTCCGATAAGTAAGTTTCCCTTCCCACACTCTTCAGACGACAACACAGCAGCGCTTAACACTGCTGTTATTAGGTAGAAACAAGTGTGGTGGTGGTGCCACCAGAGTCGAACCTCATAGACTTCTACCACCTTTAAATAACATAAATATTATTTTATACAACGTGTATTGTCGTCTATAAATCTACCGTAACAGCGAAAAAATTCTGTCTATGACCGTAACAGTACCGCTCAGACACGAGCCGTATCTGTCAAAATGGAAAATACGATATTGCCTGCCACGGCACGTTCAATGTCTGTAGAAATAAATGAACCTTTAAACATGTTTTCCTTACTACAATAAACATGATAGGAACAAAGCTACAGAGTTATAAACATTTATAAGCCCACCAGGTGTCGCTTAAATCGTCACCGCGCACTAATATCTTGTAAGACCACTAGTATCTATCGATTTAACATTTTGCATCATTAAAATGCATTATCTGGATGCAGCGGGACGAATTTAACATTGCAAATCGCGAATTTGCACTCCTGTGACCTCTCCGTGGTAATTTTTAACGAGGGATGCCTCGTAACGATAGTCCTTGAATTAATACGGTTACTTCTTCATTACAGTAAAGGAGAGGATTGGAGTCACTTTTATCTAATAGTGGCACTAAGTGTTAATTATTTTAACACCCTTTTAACCCTATGTAGTGGGAAGGAAGTCATTTTGACGTGCGGTGAATGGGGATCAGGGTTTTGACATGTCTTTAGGGTGAATAGTTTTTCGAAATTTTATGCAGAAATTTTTACGTTTATTGCCACTTTTAAAGTCAAGTTTTACTCAAATTATTCAGGTGGCTTTAGGGATTTTTCAGTTATTCTGTAACAGAACTACTTAGAATACTTAAATTTTCGTATAAATAATTTAAGATTAGCTTTCATATTCTTTCGTATTATTGCGGAAATCCATGCTATTAAGGATAGATAAAACTATTTCTACCTTTTTGCATCCATCCAAGCGAACCCTCGATACCCAACTCAATCTATTGGACTCTTCAAACCGAATCATATGAACCATAACTTTAAATGTGTATGCTAATAGCCACCGAAGAGTTCTGCTTTCCACCTTTATTTATTTATTTATAACAAATAAATGATAAATACATATTTATTTCTTCTTCTTCTTCTGGCTCCACAATCAGACCCTCGTTACTCAGATCGCTATTGGACTCGCTAAACCGAACAATATGAGCGTAAACTCGAGGGGTTACGAATGGCCACTGAAGAGTTCCACCATCCATCTCCTGGCTCCGACATCAGAGCAGCTCCAAGATACCAATTTATTATATTGTCATCTATACAAAATATACATACACAGTTTACATATCGTTTCGACATTTGGAAGTAGGTTAAATTAGACTTCCAAGATTTACTTATTTACAATATTTGTTTGTTCGTTAATTAGTTACAAGTGAAGCTACAATAAAGCGTTTAAAAAACCTAATTGCGTTTAAATAAACGGATATCTTCATTGAGAAATTAATTCATAAAAATGAAAAGTTCAAAGGGATTAAAGAGCCAGGATTGTCTCTTAATAACCCTTTAGTTCCCGACTGCAATCGACTTAGTCTGTAAATGATTAGCACACTGTCTTTAGTACGCTGATTGACGCAAGTTGATTACAAAACTTTTTTTTATTGATGTAGCAAACGACCATGCAGTTCATCTGATGGTAAGTAGTCACTGCCGCCCATAGACATATGTAACCAACTTCACATACAACAGAGGTTGTACCTGGAATGACCGAAACCTTTTTCTGCCTAATAAAAGCGTTAATGTGTTCGTGTTAAACTTTAACGTGTTCTGGTTTGAAGGGTGTGGCTTATCCGAGGGGTTCCAACTTAGTCCTCAAGGATAGCAATAGCAACGCATCTGTGATTGACTTCAGGTAGCAAATGTTGTCTGGGATTGACTACTGATGTCCATGGGCGGCAGTGGCCACTTATGACAACACGAATTGAGTTGTGGAATTCTACGGCTGTGTTTTCATCCTAAGGATCAACAAATTTTCTTCCACAAAAATATCACAAAACGCATTTTCTCGAATAACCTTTTCTTTGTTCAATTTTCCTTATACATCGACAATAATATTACGATTACAGTCCTTGACATAGGTCCAACACTTAGCATACCAATACATGTTAAAATAGACGGTGTCTACTCATAACACTATAAATTCATTTATGTAAGAACATTCAAATGGACCCACATTATGAAACCAGACCAAGGCTCATTATTTCGATGGTCATACATTGAAACGTATTTTGGTTTTGATATGAACTTGAGACGGCTGCTCTTTTTCAATTCGACTGCATTATACCGGTAAAGGCCAAAAGCGTAAACACGGAAAGTGTGTATACCTACTAAGTATACACACGATTTACGGATGATAACGCTTTTTACAATCTTAGCCCCACTTTAGGTATTCCTGAAGTGCTACTGGACTTGGAGCTCTTCAAGAAAGGTGGAATACAAGCTCTCCTTCAAACCAGCCAGTCATAGGGTACGATGAATATTTTCCATCAGGTAGCCCGTCTGAATTATCGTTAGGTTTATCTATAAAAAATGTTACACAAAGACGACAAACATTCACACCCAGAACAGAAATGTAAATTCATCGTTTTGATATTTGTCTGGAAATCGAACCCGGGACCCACTGTATTTCAGATCGCTATGGTGACCTCTCTTCCACACTGATCGTCAACTGATGTACCACCCTTTGTGGTTTGATTGTGTCGAACTATCTTACCTATTTCTGCCCAGTAACGGGATTGTACAGCCGCTGTCTTCTGGTTTGAATATTGTGATAAGCGAATACTACACGACGCGTTCCAACTTATTACTCAGAACTCTCAGAAGTAGCATCGTCTTTGTTACAACTAGGAAGAACTCAGGTACGACTCTAATTCTGTTCGTGGTTAGGTACCACTTTACTTCGAGTGGACCGCGCTCCTCATTCTCATTTCAATTTCATAATAAAAACATAAAATGGCTTATGATTCGAAAGTGGCAACTCTATTACACCAATTTCTACCTCAATGCAACATCAACTCACCCTTAACACAGTATTAACACTGTTAACATTGTTAAGGGTGTTTAGACGATAGCATAGGCGACTACAATAACTACTTCCACATAGAAATAAATTTCGCAAAGCGTCAAACTTCATTCGCTTCAACCCATTATTGTTCCACCGTAGGGCACGGGTCTCCTCTCAGAGAGGTGTTGAGGCCATAGTCTACCGCGCTGGCCAAATGTGAAGTGGTAGACTGTCAAACTTCATATTGTATCTTATTTATCAACTCATTGCAGTTCCATGAATCTCTAAGAAGAAGGTTTAGATCATAGTCCATTAAACAAGCCAATGCCGATGGAAGAGTTCATACACATTTGAAAAACTTGGGGTACTTTCAGATAAGTTTTCTAGCAGTTTTTCTTCACCGCTATGTAGTAGGAAAACGCCTCAGAACTAATAATAATAATTGGTTATGAATGATATATGAGGTTACTTAATTAATTACTAATTTGTGCAATACATTATTAATGTCCGTAAAATTATGCATCAATAAACTAATTATATTGATGATTGAACACCCACTTGATGCTACAACATTGAGTGATCTAGGCACTCGAAAATACTTAAAGGATGTTCGAAAAAGTCTGAAAATTTGAAAAATATTTGGATGGCGTTAGTCTTTTGAATGTTTTGCATGCATTTTCTTGCAATCTTGCATTAGTAAATTTTGTATTTTCATCAAAAGCAGGAGGTGGTTCTGATTTAAACCGTTATTATTTTACTATGAGCATTTGTGGGTCATTATTGGGTCAAAGGAGTTGCATCGTTAATAATCGTATATACCAATAATGCGTATGCCCTTTACGAACCTCCTTCTTCTTTATGGCTTAATTATTATTCTAGAGCGTACATTTATCTATTTTTACTCGTAAATTTTGTCCATTCAACTACAACTGAGTCACTTGGTTAGGTATTTAAAAAAAAGGTACCTATTAATAACTGATTAGGATCTCTCGTAAACCAGGCGCTACGAAATCGATTGTGTTGAAATGTACCTGACATGACACGTCATTCAATTCGATTCAAAAAAGTGAAAATAGGTATATCTGCATTATGTCCAAATAAACCGTACCCTACGCACGCAGCCGCGATCGCCGACACTAATTTCAGTTGCTACCTACATTAGAACCGGCTATCACTTATCTATTATGACATGACACTTATCTTATGACATGCGGTTCTTCAAGAAAGGTGTAAAAAGAGCTCTCCTACAAAGCCGGCGAAACATTGGCGATTCCTCTGGTGTTGCATATGCCCATAGGCGACGGTGACTGCTTTACATCAGGTGGCCCACGCCTTATCGTTCGTCAGGTGGCCCGTTTGCCTCATCGTTCGGTTAAAATATATAAAAAAAACTTATCTATTGGTATTAGTATGTTACATTTTTAAACTCGGGTAAAACCGCGGGTCATAACTAGTCCATACTATAAAGTTATAATTCCTCATTCCAGGTACGCGTCCGGACAGAACCATCTCACGGACTTCATAGGCATGGAGCCGAGTAAGAAGCGCAAGCGACGGACGTCGTTCACACCGCAGGCGCTGGAGCTGCTAAATGCCCATTTCGAGAGGAATACTCATCCATCTGGTAATTATTTATATATTAGTTTTATTTCTAGAAGAAGGTCTCATCTCACTGAGATGCCATGGCCGTCGCCATATCGGCAATGACGCCAGTCAAAATCCAAACAAAACGTATAGAAACATTTGACTGCTACCAAATTGTCGATGTCGCTAGGTAATATATCTTTTTTTATAGTTTGGAAGTAGCAAACGAGCATGCAGTCCACCTGATGGTAAGTGGCCACTGCCGCCCATGGACATC
>DWPG01000259.1:0-10297 GCA_018251495.1 Autochton cellus | reverse complement strand
CTGCCGGACATCAGTGATCAACGTCCTACCTGAGGTATGTAGGTACATAGGATGGAAGTCCTACCTGAGGTCGGCCACAGAGTTGCTACCCCTACGGACTATGTTTTTACATCGAGTTGGTTAGTGCATCCATTCGCGGATGGATACGGTCACTGCGAATAATCTTCTCGATAAGTAATTTTCATTAATTGTAATTTTCATTATAATAGAGCGTCAATTGTTATGCATGCCGTGTTCACCTATAATTGCAGGTACACGAACTATTTATTCTATTGGTTTGCTACCTGCACACCTATTTCTGCCTAATAGCAGAAATGTTAAGCGCTGCTGTGTTCCGGTCTGAAGGGTGTGGTAAGGGAGACATAGGTATACTTACCAGAGGCGTTCCAACTTAATCCTCAGGCGTAGCAACGCATCTGTGATCAACCTTAGGTAGGATTTTGGTCTTATCCGGAGTTGATTACAGATTTCCATGGGTGGCAGTGGCCACTTACCATCAGGTGGACTGCGTGCTCGTTTGCTATTTCCATGTTATAAAAAAAATAAAAAATACCTACCAAACTACGCGTGGTACGTACAAAACTACACAATCTTGTTTCAGAATTCCAGCCGTGTACAATAAACCAATTTTCCTCTGGCTTTGTTTGCTAGTTACCGAGTAATAAAAAAGTAAGTTTGATAGCAGATTAGAAACTACGAGAAAGGAGCAAGTTCGGGTGGTTGGATACGTGACCAAATAACTCCGAGACCGTCTGTGGTGAAGCACACTCGGCTCAACGAATTAATCGTCTCTATCACCAGGAAAAGGTTGGCTACACGTACAACTAAACACACACATAATGTGGTTAATTTGCCGACGGAACAAATACTTGCCTATTGTGTATGTGAACTTTACTTCGGGATTCTGACCTTGTGCCTTAATTTATACTGGGAAAGAAAGAGTTATTTTCAACTTGTTTACCACTTAAGTTTAATCTTTATAATCAACTAGATACACAACAATGATGTCGTACTTTTCACTTTTTGATAACGGATATTATAAAAACAAACACAAAATGTAAAAGTATTCAAATAGGTTTCGCAGAATTGAATACTATTGTTCACTTAACTTTGAAACTTAACTTTTGAATCGCACCCTAGCTGAGATTTATAACAACCTTTGCTACCCCTAAGAATTCGCTTTTGTGAGTGTTTACCTCATAGCACAGCCACACCCCATCGTAGGGATATTCTCATATCACGAGCTTATGTACCTTTTATTTTAATTCTCGAGGGGGCAACACCGGATTATGTGGGATCTTACCCACTAACACAGATAGCCGTCCTCATTGCTCCCGGGATCTTCCAAGGAAAGCAGCCAGAATCCTCTGAGTGTGGTGCTTACGACGGTATGCGACCACACATGTCACCGCCATTCCTGGGGTCGCTGGCCGGGCGGTTCTAGCTCCCACTTGCCGCCCGCAACCCCGGAAACCCCCTTTTAGTCACCTCTTACAACAGGCAGGGGATACCGTAGTCCTATTTTGGTCCCTACTTGGAACTTGACTTTGGAACTAAGTCTAAACGAACCTGAAAAAACTTTATCAACCTATACCTAAAAAAATATCGTTCATAAAAATCAAAATACCGATGTGAAGCGTCAAAAATAAACTTAATTTTATCCATCTGTATTCATGCATACAAAAAAGCAAAGATAAACATTTATTAAGCCCGAAACCGTCCATAAATTTTTAAAATGTCAATTTAATATTTTGTTTATCAATTTTAGCAATCATTGTTCCACAGTAACTATGAATACGTGCGTGGAGGAATATAAATCAATGTTTATTGCTACAGTAGAAACATGACGATGATAAAGTTGATTAATTGCTCTCTAGATATCATTTTATCGTTTTAAATCTAGTAATTATGTTTCGTTTAGATGTGTATATTATAGTCGCTTTTACGGGTTTTGGTCGAATGTGATTGTTTTTCACAATTATCAGTTTTCTGAAAATCTTAGTCATGCTTCGCTAAATTGTATCGACCCATAATAACAATTGAAATTAAAAGTAAAATATCATATACTAAAAAATAACCGTGTAGAAATAAAATAAAAATGTGATAGGTACATATTAAGTCATCTTTAGTGATAAGAACAAACAAAACTGATTAATGTTTCACCAATCTTTATAACGACCCGCATGGCGGAGCGGTCACCATACCGGTCTGTCACGTAGTGGGTTCAGGGTACGATCCCCGGGTGTTTGTGTATTCGTCTTTGTGTTTATCCATGACACCCACAATACAGGAAAAATCCTAGTGTGGGGGCGATGAGTGTAGAAAGCGTTATTATTATTATTATACATTCGTACTTTTTCGTTTTTGAATAATACTTTTTGGCTTAGAAATAAACGGAACAAGATTTTCATATCCTTCGCTACTTCCATTGCAGGGCAGTAACGCTTTGTCTCTTTGGGACATCGTGAATATAAGATGGCTGCTTTGTGACCGCTGTTATGCTTTTTAATACACGTTTCTATATAACTCTTTCTTATTTGGTAAGAAATAGGACAATATTTCCATATCTTACGTTTTGTCTCTTGCAGTGACTGAAAGTTTTGGTTTGAGATAACAAATAATAAAAAATCTGTAACTGATGATAACAGCGATATTAAGTCTATTAACGTTTCTAAAAATATTTCTTACCTACAAATAAGTAAATAGAATAAGATTCATCTATTCTGCGTTACTCATATTACAGAGCGGCTAAGCTTCATCTGTTTAATTAAAACTTCATGACTACTAGATTATATTTCCTAGATCACCTCTTGACCTTAACTCTTGATTAGAAATCAATAGTATTGAATTTTCGTATACTACAGATTTATTTATATTTCAGCGCAATTCATAAGACAGCTATAAAACACGGTACAATAACACTATCTAATAAAATAAGTACAAAAAATATTAATGTCCAGGGCTACTTCCGTGACAGCGCAATAACTATATGCCTGATTTGTGCCTGCAGCTTTACTTTATAATACACTGTTCACGTTTCTACAATAACAGTTCCTTAAGAATAAGTGGTACAATATTTTCATATCTTACGTTACTTCTAACACAGCGCAGCAGCGCAAAGGTTGTGTTAACTGTTAACCCGTGTTTATTTTCGGTAGGTTTCATATCTGTTTTGTTTTATAATAGAATACACTTTTTATAATAATTTATTGTTAGTAACAGACCACGCTAGTACTTTTTTTTATAATACGGAAGTAGCAAACGAGCTTGCAGTCCATCTGATGGTTAGTGGCCGCTGCCGCCCATTGACATAAGTAATCAACCAAAGATAAGACTAATCCTACCTGAGGTTGGCCATAAATGCGTTGCTGACCCTGGGGACTAAGTTGGAACGCCTCGGATAGGTATGTCTCCCTTACCACGCCCTTCAAACCAGAACACAGCAGTGGTTAACACTGCTGTTATTATGCAAAATTAGGTGTGGCGGTGGAGCCGCCGGAGTCGAACCACAAAGAGTTCTACCACCTTCAAAACTTTGTTAGATGGGTTAAGATAATCAAAACCGAAGACTTCTGCCAAATCATAATCATACAGCATTGGCTAATTGCATCTTATCTAGCTTGTTACTCTTTCATAATGTTTTACATATGGTGCATTTAATATCGTATGTTATAATATATCACTATAATACACTATTCACCGGATTAATATTATCCAAACATTCGGCATATTTGCATATGATGCTTCCGCCCTAATTACCCATCAGTTTATAATCAAATCAATGATAATTTAATTTGTACGTCTTGTAAAGTTATCAATGTAAGTCCATCGTTTTACGGGCGCTTTATAGAAATTAACAATACATAACAATAATATTTATGAGTTAGCCATAATACCCAAAATATACGATGTTGGTCAAGTGCCATCGATAGCAACACCTTGAGAATACTTTGAAGATTCTTTCCTATTAGCTATGTTGGTTTTCTTACAATATTTCTTTCAATCATTGAGTTAAAAGTAATTTCTAACACGTCATTACTTAAAATCAAAGATTAAAATATAATTTTAAAGAAGAAATTATACATATTACTCGAATCTAAAAGTGATCGCGAAATAAATTAAAGCCCGTACACATTCCGGTGTCCGTACACAACCATAATTTTGATACAGGAATGTTTCATTGGAATTCTACAAAATTCTTTTCATGTCATGTTTATACTTAGTAGACAAATTCATAGTCTATCCATCCATACTTAGCCAGCGTGAAGGCATATCGGTCTTACGAAGGCTTTTAGCATTCGTAGAACCTACTCTATAGTTCTTTGTAGCAACCCCAAAGTGTAACTTTAGTTTGCTAAATGTAACTTTCTTTTACTTAATTTGGAGTTATGTCGCGCTCTTAAACTTTAAAGGAAATATAATCCAAAGTTACTCGGTCCAGTTTTCGTTGTTCGGTTATTCTACTTGTACGGTATTCGGCTCATATTTAGCGAATAACTATCAAAATAATATATTTATGTGTATCCCACGTCATTACTCGGAGAGCGAAGGAAAATCCTCTTCGAGGCCGAGCGGTCGCTTAACCAGTTTAGTGCTGATGCAGTAATTAGTCTAAGCAGCACTAGACGGAGCGCCCGTTTCACGCTCCACGCCTCGACTCACATACTTTGACTCACTTGCTCACTTGATTCAGTGACACATTCGCCTCATTATTCAACTAGAACGTATTAGTCGCTTATTTTAAGACTCAAAAGTCTAGACACCGGCTATACCCTACACTCATCTCGTGTGACAATGCCATCGCAACAAAGGTTTCTAGGACGTAGCCGCAACGGTATTTCTTTTGCTTTTGTATCACAGATTTAAAGGAGAACTCTGTCGCGCAATGAACTAGATTCTAAAGTTTTGTCATCGGCAGCCATCCCGGGAGACAAATGCGATTCACCGTTGCTTCTTCTAATGGATGATTCCGAATAGACTAAGAGCAAAGTTGAGTAAAACGCTTCATAGAAAATAAAGCAATATCAAAGATATTTCTTGTTACAGGAGCTGCTTTATTAACAATTAATTATTACAAAGGATAATTTGAATAGAAAATTACGTTATTCTGGCTAAAATTAATCTTAAAATCCTGTTCAAGTCTAAAGTTTCACAATATTTTTATTTATGTCCTACAAGCAACGGCTAGGTTCCTATTAAACTGTACTGTGGCAGATAAAAGGCGATAACTGCGAGTCGGGCTAACTACAAAATAAAGAGCTTTTAGTAGGTACGATAAGGGAAGTTTAAGGGGAGTTTTCGGGCTCGGGTCGGACCGATAAATTGGGCGGCACTTAATTATGATCTCGGGCGGCATCTTGCAAGCGGCTAATGTCCCGGAGTCGTTTAATGCGCGAACTTGTAGTCTCAGCTCCGGCGGGCGTGATAAATTTCCATCTGCGCCCCGCGTCCGCCCCAGAGGTGCCGCGGTGGTAGAGCCCGACACACGCCCGTCTAATTTGTACACCTTAACTCAGTACTACGCGCCGCTTCGCACGTTGCTCGCTCCGACCGCAAAACTTCCAACTTGCGAGCAAGTGCTGTAATACTGACTTCTAAATCGAAATAACAGGCCTACACTAGGCACTTTACGGCACAATTTGAACTCCACCAATTCCGTGTTCATTCAAGTATTTCCAGAAACCTACTTTTTAATAAATTAATGGTAACGTTAAGCTTATTACAAAGGTAGGTAATACAAAATACAACGATCATAAAATGCCGACCTAATCAAAGAGACTAGGGCGGAGTAAATGAATTCTAGCTAAAGCATTCTCGGGTCTCCGATGCATACGTCGACGTTCCCACGCTACATCGTATTCCACTCACTAAAATCCGAACTAAGTAAATGTTCGCATAAATCAATTTTCTTTGTACAACCGAGTTATTAGCCGATGTGATTTACGGCGGAAGACAAAAGTTTGTTCGCTTCACGCCGCCTTCATTTGCCGGTTGACATTGAACTAATTTCCAACTAACTTTATGGTTAGAAGAAATTATACGCAACGTACCATATAAACGTTGGTACTTCACATTTTTATTGCAAAAACTTAGTTTTAATATTGTTATACTCGTACGATACGTACGTATATTTAATTAGTGACCTGTACAATACCGAAACGTGAATTCTCATAGCTCTTTTGAATAACTGAAACCGAGTTATAATAAATCTTGGGTGTTACCCAGTGCGCAATATTAGGCGTTTGCACGGCTGGGTACATTAGGAAGTGTCAGAATGTTATTGCGCCGTGTTAGGTTAATGTGGAGGCGGTCGAAGCTTTGCGAGAACGAGGGGAGCACAGCAGGCTCCCACTATTACAAGGGTTTGTTGTTTAGTTCTTTGCAGTTGGGAAATTAGGCCGAGAACACTCTTTGAAATAAACCACTGCGAATGTGATGCCAAAATGACGAACTGGTGTATTTGAATCCTTGACGACACGCGTGGCGGTGCGGTCACCATACCGGTTCGACACACAATGGGTTCCGGGGTCGATCCCCAGCCAGACAGATAACTGAATGACGAATTTAAATTTCTGTTCTGGGTCTGGGTGTTTATATATTCGTTATGTTTATATCCGTAACACCCACAGAACAGGAGAAAATCTTAGTGTGAGGCTATGAGTTTAGAAAGCTTTAAAAGTGAATTCGTAATCTATGTTAGGCGCATCAAACAGATAGAAGAACGTTTCTTAAGTATGAACACATGAAAGATAGTTTTTGTGGCACGGTATGCGGGTGCATTACGCACGGCGTCACGGATACGTGGCAAACCCCTTTATGTGAGAAAATTGCGGCACTTTCTTTTAGCATGACGTGGCACAGTCGGAACCGCGGCGCCGCGGAACCCTATAGGTATAATTAAAGCGGGCAAGACGATGGCGAGACGTTACGCCGTCCTAACGACTTTTATGGCGTATGTAACATTGCCGGCACATAAAATAAATGTGCCGCCCCCGACGCCTCTCGATATAGCACAGTATTCGCAGATTAATAGCGTTGAAATGTTTACTCTCCCGCTACACGACTGCCATTATTCGCAATCTTAACATATTAACGAGACAAGTATTGAAAACTGTTCTCGTTTTATTACCACTGGCATTTTGCATGGAATATAAAAATGAGACATAAAATTGACTTTTAATAGACTGTAAACGTATGATTCGAGCAATTAACATATTTACCTACGGTATAGGAATAGAAAACAGTTTCAAACACATACTGGTATAAATTTTTATTATAAAATAACTGTAAATTTCATGTCTTTACGACTCGTACAAAACACCGACGGTCACCTACACTTTGTGAAAACAACATGCTCATTTTCGCTTTTACTCAAATGAGGGTCCTCATGTCGGGCGTAATAGGCAGGTAAAGTTTTAAATTCTGCCAGAAGTGCTTAGGAGATAATGAGTAATCATACGAAGCAGGCAGGTCGGAGGCCGTAACGCTGGATTGCGGCGGTGTGAGTGGCGGTGACCGGCTCGTCCCGACCCGTCATTTAAATCTTTATACGTCCACATTAGCTTTATAGGCGACGGGGAGCTTTCTCCGGCGTTAGCGGCGCCTGAGTGCACTTTTATTGAGGATGAAATACCGTAATTGCCACTCGGCGCCAAGCCGTGACTGACGAGTTTTGTACGTGCTAATTGTACCACGCCACGCGGCCGCGAATTATGTGACCTCACCAAAATTTGATACAATACCAACGTATAAACCACCCCGCGAGATGTATTTAGGTATATCGTACGCGAGCAGGCGCGCCGAACGGATTCCGAAGATTCCGCGTTTCCTTTCCGTTTGGGTATTAGCGATAACACCTCGTGCGATGTCGAGGATGTTTTCGCGGCAAAGGAGACGGAATTAAGGATGATAAATAGTATTAGGAAACATAATGGGGTCTATATTCAGAAATTCGGGCCCCGGGGCCCACATAAAAAGGGAAATATTCAAAACAATAACCGCTTTTCATATCTCAATCCCCAAACAGCCGTAATCTTGACAAATGACGGTCTTTCAAGTGTAGTCGGCACTACGGGCCGCATTGACAAAGCCCCAAATAAACTGACGCGGACACATAAATAAGCATATTCGATGTTTTATTGACTGGAGGAAATGCGAAGGAAATAGTTTCCCGCATCATTACGCCAGACATCAATCAAGGGACATTCACTAGTAGGGCACTCTTCGGAAGCGTATCGAGTGGGTCGATTTAAATGGTGCGGTCAGGAGCGCGTGGATAATTGAGTGTTATGTTTCGATTAAACGATGTTGTACGACAAATACTGCCCTATCGAGTTTACAGTTATTGCTTCTTTTTTTACCTTAAAACACATCAGATTATTCCAAATCATTAACCTTTTGAGTAAATACCAAGTGTATACATTGAATCAATTCGTAAATTTCGCGTGTTCAAACACGGAAATTAACTGCGAAAAAATAAACCCACTTTTTATTTCATTACAAATGAATATACCCACGATATCACGAATCCAAATGATGAAATAGTATTTTAACTTTAAAAGAGCGTGGATCTGAAATTATATATGAGCTGTTTATAGCCATATTCTATTTAAATATATATTTATGTTACGTATTTTATGAAAGAACGTATTTTATTTTATTAGTGTTTGAGAACATGACAAACACTTGGCCAGTTTTTATTGATTGTAGCGAAATGTAGTCTCGCGCGCTGAGAGTAAGACGTTTCAAAACTTAAGCACTTTTCGAACAATCCTTGTTTCACTTCAAAAACCATAAAAAGAAATACTGAGCATTGTATTATCATCATATATTTAACGTAGTGTAGGTTATGTCGGTCACCAGCAGCCGCATTCCGGTTAAATATTTTATGTTCTCCAATAAAATGTGTTTTGGCAACGTAAGCGTCTTGTACGCACGGGCGGAAAGAGCTCGCGCCGTAGCGGGCTAGGGCGCTACGCCGCCCTACAATGTATGATAGTTCAAACTGCCCAAATGTCTTAAGGGCTTGTTTTGTTAAGGATTCAAGTGGTATAACCGTACCACTAAATGGTCAGAGTGACCTGATGTGTTTGTGTTCTTTGAATTCATTATTAATATGGTCTAAACTATTAAAGCTAACTTTTAAGTTGAACCAAGTGATTGTAAATATACATAAGGTTTGGGGATTTTTAATTATACCCTCTTAAAGTAGGTCAGACATTAAATGGCTTTATAAAAGGAGAATGATAACCTACAATATTGCTCATTAATTTTGGCTTTGAATACTTAAAGTACCAAGTAATTACAAGTAAAATTCCGACCCCATAAAATTTAGGTCTTATAAGTAGCGGCTGTACATAGAGTGCACGATATCTGCATTGTAGGCGTCACGGCGCCGGCGGGTCTGGCGTCGCGGCGGCGGCGCATACATCAGGCACGCGACGGCCGCCCCCCACCCCCCGTCGCCTCACCCCCGCGCCCGCCCGCCCCGCCAATTACCAACATTGGAGTTACCAGCTCGGCTCCACAGTATTTCCTGGCCAATGGTACTTTTAAATGTGACTTTTGGAGCACTAAATTTTAAAAGTATTTATTTACACAAGCCCTAAATCTTTCCTTTGTTATTTTCAAAAGTTACAAAGCTCCAGACGAGTAAGGCAATATTTGAAAAGACTCGTAAATCCTAGTACAACTTTTAGTTAGAGTCAGTTTAGAGTCGTATAACCGAAGCGGCGAATAACAGCTCCCGGACCTCTAAGCTCCTCTAATCACTTAGTAAATTACAACTGAGGATGTATTCGTCTACTTTGTTTTTACGAATTGACGGTAAAATAACAGACATTTTGCAATGTATGGTTTTAATCTTATTTTAATAGAAATACCCTTATACCCATTTAATAAAATCCTAGTGCATTATGTAGCCTGCAAGAAATTAAGAACAACGGCCACAATTTAGTTAAGGACACTACCACTACCAAAATCAAAGGGAAATAAATGTGTCGGCATTTTATGGAGCTAGTTTCACATTCTGTTTAAATAAGAACTGATATAAAATAAAAATAAAAGTATTACTGAAATTATAAAGCGTAGTACTGAAAATATGTTTAAAAAAAAAGAAATCTGAACAACCTGACTATATAAATAGTTTTACAACCTCATAAATAAAATTTTATTATACTTAGCGATTTGTTTTACATCCAACTCAACCTACATTTCCATACATGTACGACCATATATCTAAAAATTTAAAGCGCTTTATGTATTTTCTAAATATATAGACTTATTTCCCAGTTTTCAC
>DWPG01000258.1:0-10297 GCA_018251495.1 Autochton cellus | reverse complement strand
TATATACTCTCTAGATCAAACTTCACTTAAGAAAAGCGTCCAAAAAATAGTCACTAACTGTTAGCCTCTAAATTGCTAACGTTTATAGCACTTAACTTTATTGTCAAATCAAAATGGCGTAATGGGAGCGTATGACAAAGCCATCTTTAAGCTAGTGTGCGTGAATCATGCACACATGTTTTTTTTTGACGTTTTTCGTTTGTCAATGACAGGATGACGTTATATCTAGAGAGTATATAATCAAAGGAGCTATGTATAGTGTGGAAAACTTGTGTATAGTTGTTATGTTTTATAATGGGTAAAAAGCCCACCAATATTAAACCCCAACCAATAGGAAAGTAGCAGCGAAAGGCAAAGTTTCCTGTTGCTTCCAAGCCTTCCTAAAAAATCCTAGTAAAGTCCTCACTACTTACTAATACTGGACCCATCTACTAACCTTCTACATAAAATCATATAGTCATCGTCATCTTCCATATGAATATTTATTAGGATTTATATCCTAATGATATCCTTATTTTTTTATTTCTTATGAAATAAAAAAATAAAAAAATGAAGATTGGCTTTAAAGGACTTGAATCCATGAAAGCAATACAAATTAAAAAGAAAGAGGTGTGGTGAAGCAGCGAGGATAGCAAATATTTTTTTGGCGGGAACACGAAGGGAGCTGTTTCGTTGTACGATATTATTTTTCAAAACTTGTGTATAGTTGTGTTTTTATGTGTTAAAATGGTGGGGTTTTAATCATAAAACGCTCCATAACGTGCACGTGTGTAGGAAAGTGATATAATGCAGTGGGAGGTGTCATTTCGTGTTGCTTCCAAGACTCCTTAAAAATACTTAGTAAAGTCCCACTGGACCCATCTAACCATGTTCCTTATTGAACCATTTCATCATCGTCATGTGCGCGCTTTTTTTTTTATAAATTACAAGAAAAACAATACCTATTCCAACTATTACTTGGTGTTTAATAACTTCAGTATTACGGCGAAATTTTATAGATAAGAGAAGTATGTTTTCTGTGCTTGTAATGCTAGTGTTCATCCTTAAGAAAACGAATAATTCGGAGGTCTAAATCCTTTCTTGCCAGTGGTGCAGCACAGCTCGGTGGGGCAGTGGCTTCAGGTGGAGGCATTATAGGTTTCGGTATTCTGAAACGGCGCGCCCGAGTGAGTTGCCATGTGGTGCTTGTGCGACGAAGACCGCCTTCTAGCATTCCGATGTCTTTGTCAACCGCAGCGGGAACAGGCCGAGGAGTGCTAAGTGTAAAATATATGCATACAGATGAATATATAGGTAGGTATACGGTATACCTACCTATATATTTACCTTATACCGTAAACACCGTATATATACCTACCGTATATCAGACCGGACCATAAGTATTGAAAGTAATAAGCTTTAGATTGTCCAAGTACCAAGAATGTTTTAATTTATACAAAAAATTCGAAATCTGACAAGACTGTAGGTACCTATCTATTACTAAAAACGGCGGCATTTCTATTAATTTATGTTCGCTATAATGTGTGACCAAAATACCTAAACAACTCGTTATTTTTTAATTATATGGCATTATAAGTAGGTACCAATAACTACGATACATTCAACAATTTAAACAAAATAATATCACAAAGAGGACTGATCGTAACGGACCTTAGTACGTTCGATATAAAAAGAGCAAGAAATATATTTGGCTAAAGTATAAAATCATGAACTAAGCAGCGCTTCACTGGGGCAACTTTTCTTCATTATAAGGTACAGATGGAACAATGCTCTTATTTTTTATTGGGATTAACACGTAATTTCGCAATGTGCGTACGTGTTAGCTGTAAAACATTACGCTTTCGATAAGGAACGAAACAGAGGTGAAAGTTAAGTAGAAGAAAACTAGACCCTACCTGTGAGCTACCTACCTATTACATCTTATCTGATGTAGCTGCTTGCTATATATACCCTTGCTTTAAAAACGATGTTTATCTCAAACCGTGTTAGAATAATCTATGTTTACATGGCTAAGGTCAAAAGAAACTAGCTAAAGCTAGGGGATACTTTCTCTTTGTACCTATGTTACAATATTATTATGTTTTCTAGTCTATGGTTATAAAAATGTAAAATGTTTCTTACTATACACATGTAACAGAAGTTCGTAAACGTGCTGGAGCTATTACTGAAGGCAGTTCCATTGATGAGTTACGTTTTAGTCCTGTAAATAATGAGAGAGGACAAGCCATAAGATAACACAAACAAATTATTCTTTTTATGTAACAATAAAACCTTTACGAAGTTTACGAGACAAAGGAGTAGCTAAGAGAAAAACGTTGTTACTTACTTGAAACCAAATTTAACTAATGGTGCTAAACATGAACTACAATATCTGAGCAAAAATCTGTTATTAAAATGTCTAAATAACGCAATTTGTTTAAACATATTAGAATTATAGGGGATATAGTTACCAGAGCTTTTAACATTTATAATGGAGCTTCGATCCCTCCACTTTTGTGAACAGACAGGACAAATGGATCGACGAATAGACCATTTTGGAATGCTCTCTTTTTCGATCATTGTAGATTTTTGGAAGGCTGGTATCTCTAATTGGACCTGTAACAATTTATTGAATAATAAATTCAGGTTTAAAACCTGCAATATGGAGTACCGAAAATATGTAGAGAAGCTGTTATATGACTCCATGTTACATTAAACGAATCTTTTGAATTCAATCAGTAAATAACGAGAAAGTTTGGATATCACATGCGACACCACATGGTGATGACCAAAAATGAATAGTACCTAGACCAGAAATTAATACCTTTATTCCATTGTCAACGTTGTTTTGTGGATATTTACTTAATTTCGTCAAAAATGGTTACTCAAGTAGGTAACGTAACTAATATTAATCTAATGTAGGAAAGTAAATATTCTTTAACGACTAAAATATGTCGAAATTGTCGATTGGTATCCGTAAATGTATTTTCTAGTATTGAAATGCTATCAAAGCTATCTAAACAAAGGCAAAAAGAAATTTATAAGTCATTATTAAGACGTTTGGTGCATCAGCATAGTAAAAAAAACGGTTAAATACATACTGGAGCAGTGATATTAGTGGGAAAAGCGAGGATGGATGCTATATCCATGTCACGACGCATTGACATTCTGGATACGCGGGAACGAGACACGCTTCGATCCGTCATCCGATAGTTCAACCCGTGCATGCACAAGTCATTCGCTTCCCTATAGAACGGAGAAATTGTAATTTAGAAGATAATATTCAGTGAGTACTAGTGGTGTTAAGGAATATAAGGATTCGAATAGCATCTGGGAGATTTTGAAGTTGTGTGTTATAGAAATCAATTAATACTTTCTTACGTTTAAGGAAAATATCGTGAGAAAACGTCTAAATATTAGAGATTTTTATGGAATTCGCAGGGCTGTGTAAATCTACCAACCTTCACCTGGTCACCGTGTAGAACTGTAGACAATACCCTAAACCCTTTTCATTAAGCTCAGCATATCTAACGGGTTAATGATGACAGGTTTGTCATGTGTGTTTGAGATTTCTTGAAGTTTTGTACGTTAATAAAATTGTATGAGGCTTGTTCTACCAGTATATAAAACATAAACAAACACAATGGTAACGTGCTATATTTTTTTTACATAATAACTCAATTCAAGCTCTACAACACCATAAAATGGGCGTTAAAATGCATGCTTGTCGTAATACTAACTGTTAACATAATTATTACTCTCATTACTATTGTCCAACGGCCTTAGTAAAGTCTATTCATTTCATAGATCTGTGAGAAAGCTGCTGGTTATATACATAATTGAATTGAGAGTGAAAGTCTTGCGGGAAATTTTGTTCTCTGGTTCCCAAATCCTGCACTAAGTAACTAAGCAACTTATTTTACAAAATATCTACCTTTCATTTAACCGACTTCTTACGTAAGTACTACGTACCTTTTATAACTAGTTCGATTCCAGAGGCATTACCGCCGCTCCAATTTCTGTCTTATGATTTCTTATGAACAATGATAAGCGTTGCTGTGGTGTGAAGGGTGTGGTAAGGGAAGGACATTTGGCTTTAAACGAGGCGTTTTAACATAATCCTCAAGTGTAGTAACGCATCAGCCGACCTCAGGACTTCATTTCTATCTAGGATTCATTACAGATCTCCAAGGACGGCAGTGACCACTTACCATCAACGTGGACTACAAAAATATTCATTTGGCAATTTTTTGTTATAAAAAAGTTGCGTTATGTAATGTCATCATACTACATATTTTGATAAGCAGCTAATAGCTAAGAAGAATTCAATGGCTGAGGTACTAACTACACCTATTTCTTGGTAACTGTTTATGCACTGTCATTAGATACTATCTTTCTAACAACTATCTCTACCAAGCGGAATTTTACATACTACAATGTTGCGAATCAATATTAAACAATTACTCTTCAGATTCATCGTGATGCGGTAGGCTAGAAGCTTTGTCCCGTTCCTCGCCTTGTACATCGGAACTTCGTGACCGTACCATGTCTAATAGCTGCGTTTCTAAACCTCCCAAACTATATCTATTTTAGGGGAAAATAAATCAATTTCTCAGATATCAGGTCCTGTAAAAATGTTGAATCCATATAGCAGCGGGAAACAACTCTTAGTTGAACATTTTTGTGGTAGGGTGTGCCTGCTGGTTGACTACATATGAGGCGGCCATCGCAATCGTCAGGCGCGGGAACGCATCTGTGATCAAATTCAGGTAGAACTCCTGTTATATATTGAGTTAGTTTTAGATGTCCATGAGCGGCAGTGACCACTTACCATCAGGTGGACTGCATGCTCGTATGCTGCTTGATTCTTACAAAAAACTTATTAAGTTGGTTGATTCTATGTAATCTGTGGTTCTTTTTTGTAGGCCTAGAGTCTAAAAAAACATTTTTTACTTATAAAACTAATTAAACCTATTTTACCATGACTCTTAACTGATTATTGAAAATTGTCAAAAACGAAATAGGGTTTATTCATTTTAAATTATTATGTCCTCTTCTTTAAATTTTGGAGACATAATAAAGGTATCAAGTTTTTCTGGAGGATTCTATTTACGCTTTTAAATTCATCTATACAAACAAACAGGCGAAGCGTGACAATGTGATGAAACAACTAACTAAGATGATAAATTTATCAGTTTGCAAAACGATATTTATATGAATAGCACGTGTTGTAATTTTATGCTGATGCACAAAACCAGAACCAATGATAATAATCTACTGATTTGATATTTGGCCTCTCAATTTAGGAGTTTTTTCCGAATTATTAATACCGGGCATCTTTAACTTTTGAAGTTATCTCCGTATAAGAAATTAATTAGGTATTTCTTGCTTTAACGGTGAAATCTACAATGCCCGGGATTTCTATAACGAAAATAAAGTTCTCAAAATTGTGTTGAGTCTTGACTTGGGTAGCGTAGTAGACTATGGCTTAAACCTACTCACTCACTTTGAGTGAGACAATAATGGGTAGACGATTACGACAAAACTATCCAGACTGATAGATAAATAAGTACGAAAAGCAAATGACATTAAAGTTAAGAATGATAATGGTGTTGTCAGAGTTCTACATTACTATTTCATTGTTCAAATATTTTGAGGGCAAATGCTTTCCATGCAAATAATAAATAGACTAATGTCTCAGAGGATAGTAATTTTACATGTAATGTCAGCGTTGCAAGACGTGATCATCTGTTGGTGTAAATATTTGGGTTAGTTCGGTTGTTCAATTACGTTTCAAATAGGGTTGCCAGATTTTTTAGGATAAATGTTTAAATGTGAAAAATATGGGATTTTAGTTTTACCACTGAAAAACCACTTTTATTTGGATTTTAACTTTTTTGAGTGTTTTACTAATACACGTGTAAGTTACAACATTGTTTTGTCATATATGACATATTTTAAAAAATCAATACAATTATGATCATAATTAAAAAAAAAAATCGATTCGTTTTTTATTAAATCGCAAGTACATTTATTTGGAACATCACTGATACAATACGGGACAGAGTCAGTTCCGGCGGGACATAAAAAATTGTACTTGAAATACGGAATGTCCCACGAAATACGGGACGTCTGGGGACACTAGTTTCAACCTATATTTCCAAGACGCCATTATTAATGCAATTAAGTACAGTGATCGCTTGTCTTGAATTTCCTCGACGGTACATAAAAAATAAACCAATTACAAAACTCATTTAGTCAATGTCAATCTTCAGTCTTTGTAGCGGTATTTTAAGGACTTTGTTTCAAGTTTCCATTTCATTAAATAAAAAGAATGTTAGATGCTCGAATTATATGTATTAACACTAAATATGGAGCAACGGTTTGTATAGGCAATAAAATAAAATAAACAGAAAACAATTAGAGTAACTGCAATCTTTATATATATATTTCTTGTGTGCGTGTGTATGTCACTGAACTCCTCCTAAACGACTGGACCGATTTTGTGAAGTTTTTCATATGAAATCGTTTATCGCTGATATGACGCGGTGTAAATTCTTTAAATAATAAGATAAACATACTTCTAGATTTGTTAATGTTTGAGCATCTTGCTATCAAGCTAAGTCTGTTTTTATAAATATAAGTAAGTATAAGTTATTAAAACGATGATTAAGTACTAACACATTGCTTGAATAGGAGTCGTTGCGATGCGAGAGAATGGATTTCAGAAAATGTGGCGGTGATACATCAGAGTCAGTTGTAGAGTTGCACGATCGCATTCTTGACAGAAGAGTCGCGTACGGTGTAGAGTCATTGCTCATGAACGATATGCGTCTAGGCTCTTCATTTTTAACCCTAAAGGAAAATAAGAAATTTTTTATAAGAAAACAAACAAATAAAATTAATTTAAACCCATTATTATACCTATACAATTAATAAATTGTACAATTAATGAGTTACCTATATTTAAATAATGAAATATCGCTCTTGACTTTACTCAAATTTGTCAAATTATTCAAGAACCATACCATACCAGCCATATTTAAAATCATCGGCTTTTGGTATGGAAATATGTATGATCCATTAAATGTTTTATGTTTATTTCGAAATTGCATACATATTTCAATTATAACTGGTTATGTGCCAATACATCTCACACTTCAATACCAGTGCTTCATAAAATTTAAGTATGGATTGGAGATATTGGATGTGAAACATTGTTTAATATTCATTTCATTGAAACCGCAATAATAAATCACTACAGAACAATAGTACATTATAAAATGAATTAAATAGATGCTCTCAAGTTTATTTCAAAAAACGCAAATTGGAAACGTCGTAAATATATTTATTTCGTCGGTGGTTGATTTTACGACGAACTATATAGAATACAGTCGTGATTTCTTATAACAGTGATGCTGTGTTGACTTTTTCTGTATCCGTGACTCACGTCGCATGATTCAGAGGTAAGTTGAGTTGCAGCCTAGTAGGCCTTGACAAGTAACATTACGGCGAATTGAGCCCAATAATTAACGCCGGATTAGTAAAACAAGTGTCGAAGAAAGGAAATCCTAGCCAATTTTGGAGCTAATGTTGCAAATTAAGCTTTATGAGGGCATTCTTTAGCTAACGAGTCAACTCCCACTAAGCCTTTAACCTAAGAAATTACTTAGTTTGAAAGTAGGTATGTATCGCGTGTTACATAATATTTTTCTAACAAGAATATTTTTATTAGGTAATTTTATTTGACGTTTTAGTAGTTGCTTAAGTTAGTTAGTTTGTTTTTTTAATGTTTTTTTAATGGGAGTTTAATAATTTAGCCAATTAATAATCTCCGGACATTTAAAAAAGTTACTGAACTCTAATATATTTTCAGTAAGTAGATCGTTACAAAATTATGTATAAAAATTCAAATAAAATACGAGTATCTACTATCTGAAGTGGATCACAGATGTACTTAGCTCAAGGGACAAAATTTTAACACTTCTTATAAAGTAAACATGCCTTGCCACTTCGTTAATACCAGAACACAGCAACGCTTTACTGATACTTATCAGGCTGAAATAGGTGTGGCGTTGGCGCCGCCGGCGTAATCGAATAACAAAATGTAAGGCATTTAAAATTTTAATATTAATATTTTGCAAATTACTTACAGCGATATTCGTTGAGATGAATATAATTTTGAGTATCGAGCCTTCCAATCACTGCTACTGCGCCATGTTGTTTCAACTTTCCTATAATAAGGCGAGTTAATCAATGCAATCTATTTTGATGTCGGAAGTAACTATTTTGGTTGAATGTAAGTAAGCTATTTTGGTTTAATGTCCGTAAGTTACTTTTCCTTTGACCAAATCCAAGGCCAAACTCTGTCCGATAGTTTAAATTATTTGTTAGAACTTAATTGAACCACCACCGTGATCAAGAAATTCAAGAAGTTTGAGATAACTGCAACATACAAATTTGAAAATTTCTTATAGAGCCGCCGCTTATAGAGACCTATACTTGAAGGTGTGGTAAGATAGGTGATGTGGTGTGGTAGTGGTATTTACTTTCAACCGTGTTTAAATATAGAACAGTACAGCACCCTATCTAAGCATTTATGATTTTTTAAATGGGGTGAATTGAATTCAAATCGTACTTATTGACTTTCACTTATTACTATATTTTCCGTAGAATGAAATCGGGTCATAAAATTTTATTTTTAGACGGTAGTCCTATTTGGAAGAATTAAAGCTCACATGGATTCTTTATTGATGGAATATGCAGCTTTATTATGCCTCAGATAAACAAAAATAGGTATTTATCTGGGTATGCAACTAATAAACTTTTTTTTTGCTATCGAGGGAAAAACCTTCAAAAAGTACCCGTCGCCGTGAGAGCGACGCCGGGTTATGTGGGATTCTTACCGCACTAAAACCCTCCCGGTGGTTAGTCGCCTCTTACGACAGACAGGGGATACCGTAGTCCTATTCTGATCCCGGTAATACAGGGACAATGCAACTAATAGACCTAGTGTACCTACTTAGTGCAAACACGAAATTTTAAAAGGAATTCTTGTATCCTACTGTGCCTTTTAATTAATCGTACAGAACTATGTCTGTATGAACAGCAATTATTCACGTAATTCTAGTGCATTTATTTGAAAGTACGTAAGCCTAGCACGTTCTGACTCGAAGGTCGGCTACTTTGTAACGCCCAATGCACAATACCGTGGATAGATGAAAGAACAACCATCTCACTGATGAATGTTTCTCAAAATAGGTGCAATAATTTGTTCATACACCATTTAGTTTAATATGACTTTTACTATCCACTAGCAGCCCACGTTACAAAGTTAAATTTGTTTTCCCGCGGATCATTCTGGGTATTTGAAAATAAGAAATTAAAAATAAGGTACACAATAAATAAAATATCAAAGAGGTTATATACAGGGTGAATTTTTCAAGTGTGCCTGGATGACCAAATCTGAAACTAAATATCTAAGTATGCAGTTTTAATTTTTATCAAAATCGGCGTCGTAACTCTTTTTAGCATATCTCGATATTCCTTATAGTTTCAGATTTGGTCATCCACGCACTCTTGCAAAATTAAACCATTCAGTATATATAGAGTTATTGAATGTCTTTGTAAAATAAAAAGGAACTTACAATAAGTTTGCAGAAAACTATTTAGTTTGCAGAAAACGATTAGATATAAATCTCTATGTGGAGTATTTACAGTTCTTCCTAGGAAGAGTACTTAAGGATTCACTTTTAATCTTTTAGGCATTCATGAAATATCACGATCCTACAGGAACATTAAAAAATATATCAGATCATCAACAAATGGATACTTACTGCATATTAAAAAAGATGTTTAAATATATACAATTATAAAATTAACATTTACTAAAAATATTTTAGGTTGAAGCTTTATAAAAGGTACCCCGTGACAGTGACTGATAAAATTGATTATTATTATTTGACAGACTTGACAAGGGGTTACGATGATTTGATAAACACCTCGTGTTAATCTTGATGGCCAAGTAAATTTTATAGAGCATAGTAATTCTGCTGGCATTTCGTTTGAGCAGCATGGACAAAATACTTCTGTAGATAATTGTGCGGAGAGACTTCAAACAACTCTACGAGGTTTAAATAATAAATATGGTATATTTGCTTCATGTAACTATAGTCATATTGGTACAAAGCAGCAGACACACTTCAAGTAAAGTATATCAACATTGATAATTTAATCATATCTTTTGCTTGTAAGTATCTAAGGATGTATGGGAAAAGCTACAGATATTTCCACCCCCTTGAAGACTTATGAAATGAGT
>DWPG01000257.1:0-10301 GCA_018251495.1 Autochton cellus | reverse complement strand
AACATTGTGACACGAGATTTTTATATATAAGATAACCTAAGTCAATTTTAATGCACTCATAGGCCTCTGTATTAAATACTAAACACAATTGGAGACCTAAATGAGGTCGCTCATATAAAGGTACATTGTTACCCCTGAGAAGTTATTCAAATTTAAATGAGGATGTACGTATTATTTCATTATTCTAGAGTTCGCTTAAAAACCTGATTATTAATTGTTTAATTAGTCCTAAGGTAATGAAAGGATATATTTTATAGAAAACGCGGTAGGAATAATAATGTTCGTGTAAGATCAATGGGAGGGTGTGATAGGGATGCTGTGCTGAATGTATAGTGGGGATTACCGCATTTGCTTTATTAATTGCGAACATTAATTATCAATATGGCGGGTTTGTGGTGCCCATGTGGTCGGGCCGTCTGTGTGCCCTCAGAGGATTACTGCGAGGTTTCAACGAAACAGCTTTTATAACTTATGCTGGTAAATATTAAAGTGTACTACAGTCTTACTTAATTTTGTATGATAGTAAGTTATTTGTGATAATCTAAAAAACTACGTTAAATTTAATTTTATTTGATGTTTGGGAAATTTTATTGGATTTGTGATGCTTAGAAATTTGTAGTATATTTTATAAAAAATGAGTCTATTCTATTTAAATACATTCATAGTGGGTAGGCCTAGTTTTTATCCTGAAAATATCTAGGGTACCATTATAATATAAATTTTAATAATAATAAAAATGTATGTCATACATAAAAGTCTCATGCTTATATAAACAAATATATAATTGACAAAAATAAAATTTATTTTTTGTTACACCTTGTAAATGTAGAACCAGTGTCTTCCATGATACGTGTCATTCTTGCAACGATGGTCGTACAACTTCACAAACACTGAAAATTTAAATATTTAATTGTACATTAGGTACAACATTGTCACAACACAACATTTTGAAAAAATAACGAAACAACGTTAAAAATATTTTGTTTTATTGAAATATTAAAATTTAACAAAAAAAACCCAAAAGAACAACGAAAGAAAGTTGAACAAATAAAAGAACTTTGAACAGTCTTTTATTTCTTTTATTCTTCTTTTTATTATATAGAAAGAAGTTCTTACTCCTTTCTATTTGAAGAGTATTAAATAATTTAAAATGGCCGTCAATAGCTACAAAGAGAACAAACGGTGTCGGTAATTGTATCAAAGCTTTGAAATATGAAGCCGGAGTAATTTATAATTACATCAGTACCCCTTTGCCTTTGCACTTTAATGTTTTAATTAATTTAAGGAACTGATGCTTTTGCCCCGTTTCGTTGCTTCATTCTTCCCTTTGATTCCCTTTGATCTGTAAATTTATATATAAGACGCTTCCTTGTGCATACCGCGCAAAAGATTTATAATTCTTACGCAAGGTCCTATCAAAAAGGATATAAATATACCATATTACTTTATAGTCAATGCTGTTTCTTTTCAAAAAAGTCTCATTGAATTTGATTCAGTAGTTTCCAATCTTAATCTGAACAGAGAGGCAGACAAGAGATTTAATAACGGATCTATTTTTTATTTTCCTGAAATGTATAAAGCTATAAAAAGCTTATAAAACATCTGACTTATAATGAAGTTAATACACTTTAGTTTTTAGTTTTGACTAATCGGTTAATTGTCTCTATAGAAAATCCATGATATTTTTGCGTTAAGTTCGACTACCATAGCTACTTCCCTACTTAATAGCTACTTAATATAGCTTAAGGTTTAGTTTAGCTTATGGTATCATCAGATGAGAAAAAAATATTTGGAGCATTTTTTTTACTAACTGGTCCCATCCTGGCAGTTCCGGTAGCGCATCATGCACTCGCTCTTGAAGGAGCGCCTCGCGCGCTGGTAGCCGGCGCAGATCCACTTTATGCCGTAGTTCTTGTATTGTTTCATCATGTCGTGGGGGCAGGGGGTACAGACCCGGTAAGTCTGGGTCCTAAGAATATTTTTTTATAATTTAGAAGTAGAAAACACCTGTGTGGTCATTGTCGCTTATGGACATCTGTAATCGAACTTAAATAAGATTGTCTTAGGGATTGGAGTATTACCTTAGGTTGATTACAAATACGTTGCTACCTTTAAGGACTAAGTTGAAACGTAATAGATACTTATGATTTTGGACTTATGTTATCGCGGAATGGATACATTATAATGTGTAACGGGTATTCACGATACACGGATTTAATTTACTTATTGCCGATATTTAGACCCATTTGCAATAAAGAAATTAAATTCGCGTATCGTGAGTACCCGTTACATATTTTAATGTGTCCTAGAAACTTGTCTCTCTTACCATACTCTTCAAGTCAAAACACAGCAGCGCTTAACACTGTTGATATTAGGAGACATAGGGGTGGCTGTGGTTCTTCTAGATTCTAACCATTAGAGGTTCTACTTAGTACGTAACAATAAATATAGCCTACAAAAATCTACTGGAAACCAGCATTTATATTTTTTTTTACAAAGGTATACAAATATTTTTGACAGTTCATAGCATGTTGTAGAAGATAATCAATACCGACTACTCCAGTGTTACATACTCAGACAGTCAGTCATATATGAACGTACAAGGTATAACATTTGAATATGTCTCTTCTAGTCGAAGTCTCTTATACTATAGCGTCAATGCTACTCTCTAGTGGCGACTGGTCCAGGCTTTGAGTCGCGGCTTCAATTTCGTTCCGTTTGATGTGTTTAATTACTTTGTTTGTTCTTGTTCTACGGGTGATGCTTGCTGCGGTCGCCCTAAGTCGAAAACGTTTCCAAAACTGTTAGCATTCGCAAATTAAATGTTACCCACGTCAAACTAACCGAATAGTTTTATACTGGAAACGAAATAATTACACGCTTATTGAGGAGGTCGGATGAAATGTGTGTTATCTTTGGGGGTATTAAATTTATTAATTTTACCCTCGAGCTTGTGTATTCGCAGTTTGTGTATTCGTCCGCTTATCTTAACGATCTGCCCGGTTTTTTACTGTGACGATGTGATTTTTAAATAAATTGTCAACGACGAGTTTAAATGTGTCTATCTGGATTAAAGGTTTGGAATTTGTATTTTAATTGTGTTGTACGTACACCGACTTTTATGGATGTGCACTTACTCGTATTTATGTTTTAACACCAACACACAATTAACTGTTTTTTTATTAGACGTACTTACTAATAAGTTACAAATTAACAAAATCGTATCTTGTTCTACGTTGTATATATAAATAAATCGAGTAGTTAACGATCGTAGGGCCGGCGTTTCACAAGGACTAGCTTTGGGTCTGCAATATATCTCGGGAGCAGTTACGCCCTGACTGACGCGCCTAAGGACATCCATCAGCCTCACTGGCCACACTACACCGAGCAACGACGAATCCAAGGATTGATAAATTATTACCATCATTCTTTGTTTACTCTTTCTTTATTAATTGTAGGCTTCTCTGGTTTACCTTTTTCCATTAGTTATTTTTACGAAACTATATATTTTAAAGTCCAGATGTAGCTGGATGCATCATAAAAATCTGGATGTTAAATCCTGCTTTTGTTGAGAGATAAAACTTAATTTCCACAGGTCGTGGTTTCTGTTCCTAAAAACATACATTTTTTATTACAATTAAATATTAAATTTCTCAAATCCAACAATTCGTTCTTGTGAAACCCTAAAGCAGTAAAAGCTATTAAAATTAATCTATCACTTTGTATCAACATATTACACAACCCGCACTACACAGTTATCACGTTAATTTCCTCATACCTTGTTGTGGATATTAAGGGCGGTTATACCATGGATACGGGACCGGCGTTCCACAAGGTCGAGCTTTGGGTCTGCAATATATCTCGCGGGCAGCAACCGCGCTCTGACTGACGCGCTCTGAGAGGACATCCATCAGCTTCACTGGCGGCCACACTGAAGCGAACAACAATGGATCCTCATTGACAAATTATCTCGCCATTATTCATTCTAGATCTATTGGCTGTTTAATGGGCAGGCCTAATTCTAAGTATTTGCTATTAAAATTTACAGTACGAAAGAAAATTTAAATTGTTCGATATTTTTTTGTTCAATTTATTGTGCAATAATTTTTATTTTATATTTTTTCCAGTATTATCGATTTCATAGGTTTTTATATACATTGTATAATAAGTAAAAATCCAGTATAATAATAATAATATGTAGTACCTGTATTATACGAGTTATTTACCTCATTCGCTTATTTTTCTTCTACATTACTCTACGACACTTTTACCAATTAGACATTTTGGAGCAAATTCGTAATTAACTGTAATGAAACCAATAGTAAAATAAGCCTTATTGTATAAAAGATCATCATTAATATACCATATTGTTACGGGAGGTTCAACTCGAACGGTTAGGTGGCATTGTTGAATGTAAGCCACTTATGAAAATGAATGTAAAACGTGGATAAACCAAAGCCTATTTTCCGCGTGAAGCAAAGCGGGCGGTTACAAATTGCTTTGGGCAAAGCGTAAATTTTAATTTTATCTCTAATACCCAAATGAGCACCGTGACTCGACATAATAAATGTACTCTTCCCACGTTAGCGCTGCGGTCGATTCAGTTACATCAGGTCTTCTCAAACCACGGTCACGGACTGTGACCCATTAAATGAATAGATATTACTCATTTTGGTATTTCATATATAGGCTTTCATATATGCGGAAATTGGAATTAAACACGCATTTGTAAGTACTGCACTAATGTCTAGGTCGTCTATGAGTAATTGCTAGAAAGTAGCCTCTAGCACATACTCCCAGTATGTGCTAGAGGCACTGTCTCAAACATAAACAACTTTATTTACGAAATCAATTTTATATCAATGAAGAGGTATCTTTCTATTTCTGTTACATTTCCTTTAATTTCAAATGACGCTTACGTTGACATCGAATGATTTCTTTATTTATTCACCTGAACGCATATAGAGAAAATAGTGGATAAATAATATTATTTTACTTTATAGAGTATATTGAATTTGTTTTCTTTTTTAATTTACTTAAACGAATTGTCGAACCATTTATTAACTGATGGAGAATCATTTTTGTGTTTGTTCATCACACCTTATTGTGTGATGATGCGGTCTAAATTTTATCAAAACGATTATAATTTCGTCTTCACTATTTGTGTGTAAGGAGGAAAAGCCTTACCTTTTACCTAAGGTTAAAAAACGTTACAAAACTTATAACTCCCAACGGTTACGGCCTTTGTTAAATCACTTTAAATTGTACTCCGTGACACAATCAGGTTGAGTACCGCTGTCGCAGTTCGTGGTTCGCGCTCGGATGCAATCGCGAATTCAATTGGCGAATGCTCTACATCTGTTCACGATTTAGATAATGAAAGTTATGCCTGAACAATTTTTGTTACTTCGCGACCAAATTTATTGTCAATTAATAGTAATACGTTTCGTTGAAAAGGGTTAGAAGATTGAGTTAGGAACTTACTTATCCGAGGCACTCCAGGTTAGCCCTCAGAGGTAGAAACCTCTGTAGCATCTGTGGCCAACCTCGGGTAACCCTCAATTGCATGGGTGGCCACTTACAATCAAGTGAATTACATGCATGTTATAAAAAAGACTATTACTGAAGATATTTAATCCATTTGTTCATTATAATTTTCTGACACGAAAGTCTACAAAGGTGCCGCTTTGTAAGGAGTGGGTAAGGACAAATTATTACATGAATATTTTCAAGTAAATTAAAATTCCTGTACAACTTTTATACGTATAATACAAAGATGGTGGGATCTGATATGTTGTGTGATATAAAGTAGATAGATGTACCTTCATATATCGATCACAGACTGCCTTTTTTAACAAAATATATTAAATAGGTCATATAAGTATTACTAAGCAGAAATGAGGTCAAAATAAGGATGGTAGTGATTCCGAAAATAAGCCACTAAGAATTCCGCCACCTTAGAAGTAACTAAAATAAGTAGGTAGGTATAACAAGGATAATATCATCCCTTTATCAAACAAATAACGGCAGCCCCTAAAATTAGAGGAAAAACTGCCGTGTCATGAGATTATGGGGAAGTGCTCTTGAATATTACTCTTAAGTTCTTGGGTAAGATTATGGTTTGAAAGATATTGCGAAAGGCAGTGGCAAATGTTATCACTACTTAACCAAATTACTTGCTAGCAATTTTTATGTAGGAGAAAGGCAAACGAGTAGTAGGTAGTTACCAGAACTAGCTGAATGTTTTGCCTTGATATTAAATTTCAATTATATTATAAAAGGCGAATGTTATACTGGTTTTTTTTTTTTATAATGTACGATTTCTTTTGTTAGATAAGATCGAAGTCTTCCTAACTCAACTTTGAAAACATTTGTTATCATTTCTTATCATTTGTGAAAAATATTTTTGCTTATCTACTACGTTTTTAATTAATTTATTGCGGCTATTCCGTTCTGAAAACGTTTTAATAACCTATCTCAAGTAATTCATTAATTTTATCTAGGAATTTCAAAAAAATCTAAAAATTTGCATTTTATTCTTCTGGGTAGAGTTTAAGAAAATTTCCAGCTTCTTCCTCCTTCACTCGAATATTTGTAGACATCAATAAAATGCAGTCGGACAGCAGCCATATAGCGTACAATTCATGTCGTTCTGCTACTCTCCAGGAGTCGTACGACGCTCGCGTATTTCAGTCTATCCGACACAAATCGTCTAAATTGAAGACGCCTATCGGGTTTGTATAAAAATATTATCAACCATAACTTTGGAGAAAAGTTTGGCGAATTTTTAAAAAATAATAATAATGAAGTAGCATACGAGCATGCATCACCTGATGGTAAGTGGCCATTGCCGCTCACGGACATCTGTGATCAACCTCAGATAAGATTAGATACCAACCTCAGGTCTACCACAGATGCGTTGCTACCCCTGAGAACTAAGTTGAAACGCCTCGGATAAGTATGTGCCCTTTATCAGACGTTACCCACATCCTAATATGTTAAGAGATAACGGGTAGACTGGTGAATTAATACATAAAGAAAGATTAACGCTTTCTACACTCATATGATTTTCTCACGTGTCGTGTGTGGTATGATCATTCACAAAGGCGAATAAACAAATATTTAAACCCAGAACAGAAATCTACAAACATAGTATAACATTCTTACAGATATAGTTACCTTATTTGTTTTTCCATTTGTTTGTTAATTGTTTTCGTAATTCAATGATGTCTTCGTCATCACGCGGCGTTTTGCACGCTCTGTCGCTCCCGATCTGTGTGCGAGTCACGGCAGGACAGTTTATTTGAACTTCTCAACTTCCCCGGGAGCGTTCGAATGGGGCATAATTTTCATACAAAACGCGCCGTTGTTACCCGACGCAAAAATTAGATTCATCAGCCTCTCAGGCACATTTGCTCGAAACATTCGGCTATGTTACCAATTCGATTTCACCCCGTAACGAATGCGTGAATAACGTGATGCTAACTTTTGTTACTTAGCATTTGTTTCACATTTCATCCCGAACATTCGTACATCTACGAGTTACGCTTACAAAAAGTCGCGACGAAGAACAAAGTGAATGAAAAAGGAGAACTTGAGAGATGATTACAGATAATGGAGGCGTAATAGATTCGAAAATTATACCACCGCCGCATTCTTTCGTAATTCGCTTAAACGTATAAAAGGAATGATCATAAAACACTCGACCGTCTTTATACCGGAATAATTCTGCAATCCTCGGTACATACATAATTTACGGGAGCAAATTTCTCTTGTAATACTAAAACACGTGGAATCGCTAAACGCGACTTCATATAATTTAATATAGGTAATGTATGGAGAAGGTTTTATGTTTTCTTTTCGCTCGAGGAACGTTTAAACTTGCTTTTATTCTCGTCATTAACATATTAAGCACCGTGAACTTTATTAAGGTACTCGCAAATTTAGTTATAAATTTAATATACGTAGCCTTGTCGCTCGAACGGATTTTGAACAATCAGAATATATTTTCAAGTTCAATCGGGAAACAAAACATTGAATACGAGGCGGCGTTCGGGACAGAAACATAATTTACTTATCTCACGCGAGACCAGAAAGTTTCGTTCAAACAAATAATATAGGTTTCCATCGGTGCGGGAAGCACCTGGGCGGCACTACGATCGGTGCGTCCCGGGGGAAATAAAAACTTTGTCGCACGTCGCTTGTCCTAAAGCCTTCTTGCAGTCTCGGGGCTCCGCGACTCGTTCACCGATTTGCTACCGAACGTACACTTTATAGCTTTGATTCTCAACGACGCCGTACGTTTACGATATTGTTTCGTATTACTGCTGCGTGTAAGTGTATCGGCAAACTAGCGCTGTAGCAAAAATTTGCGCTGGGATTCAATTGCAACAATACATATATACGTCACACTTGTTTCTATCGACGTTCAGTGAGATGTGGATATACAAAGCATTTATATTTGTTTATGCAAGCCATTCGGACCAACGAAATGAATACGAATCTTGAATCTTACCCTAAGATCGACCACAAATGCGTTGTTACTCTTGAGATCTAAGTTTAAATGCTTCAAGCAAGTAAATCTGCCTTGCTATACCATACCAACCAGAACAATAATAACATAAAGCTGCTATAGCTTTATGTTATTATTGTTATAAAGCAGAAATGGGTGTGGCAGTTGTGCAGCTAGACTCAAACTGCGAATAATCCACCACCACCTATATTATTAATTTAAACTTTTTATCTACATAATATTTCTCCATTCCAGAAGTTCCACATAAAACGTTTTGGAGTTAACATGCGCAGTTCTTTGCCTTAACGTCAGAATTTCTTGAAATGACTTCGCTAATATTACTATAGTACTGAAAGTTTCCGACGTCCCGAGTTCGATAACTGCCAGGATCGCAGCAGGAATTTTTAAATTAATTCAAAGGAAAAATAAAATTAGCGAAGTCGGTGTAGATTAAATTACACCGTCGTAATTTGTGTCAAGAAACTTGGAATGTGAATCATGCGATCAAATTGTCTTTTACAAGGGAGGAGAGTATAGACGTAATATATACTCTGACGGTGTTAGACGGTAAATTAACGAAAATAAGCGTGAAGTTACTCGGGAAGTGGGAAGTGTGAAAACGAGCGTGGTGGCCTAATGGACTGCATTTCACACTCGCGTGGAGTAAAATCTATTGTAGCTTTTTTAAAATTCGCATGAGTATTACGTTCAGTAACCATGATATACATATTGTAATCATTACGATTTTTATGAAAACAGCGATAAAATGCGACTTCTTAGTATGACATGGAGTCGAGGTCGAAAACCTTGTTGGTGTAGGTGTAGCTTTATTGGATATCTGATAACATCCGACTTGTGTTGCCACTAACTTGTACCTTTTTCCACCAATCCACTGACAGAGTATGCTTCACCACTGGTGTGGTATACCTACTTGAACTTTATTGCCGGTGTCTACACTACAATGCCTGGATATGGACCTTATATGAATCACATTATGTTGGTCTTCAGAGGTCACAACACAACAAACGAGTTCATATTTTTCACTTAAAATATTAGAACTGATTATTATTATTACGGTTACGACATCATTGCAAGCCTTATAAGTGCAGTATAAAACGATTTGGTTGTGGATAAAAGGTTGTCCACATATGAGATTTGTGTCAATTTTAAGACCATATAAGTAAAACGCTATCCTTCAAAATAATTGGCACAAAATTAAAACAACAGAAAAGGAAAAATGTATTGCGACTCGTTTCTATGAAGCAACAGTTAATTTGGTGGTTGACATTTCGTCAAGTTTACAGACAACTTTTCAATCGAAAACTTTACTTCCCTTCTATAAACAAAGTATTTTCGGATGAAGTCACGATATAAACAGGGTTTATTCGCATTTAAACCTTTCATATCAAAACAGAAAAGTTTCTGACGCTTTGAATGAAATTTTATATTTGGAAATTGTTTTTGACTTTTACAGGCTTGATTAGGTGTTGCATAAAGATTTTTAAAATATACAAAAATTATATAATTCTGCGGTTAGGTCGGTTGTTTACAATATTGTACAAGTCTCCGTAGGAACATTTTATCGTCAAGATTTAAAAAGTAAACTAGCATACAGTCAACTCAAAAGGTCGTCAAGTCAAAAGGTGGTAGAACTCTATATGGTTTGACATCAGCGGCACCACCGTCACACCTATTTCTGCCTAATAACAACAGTGTTAAGCGCTGCTGTGTTCTGGTTTGAAAGGTGTGGTAAGAGAGACATAATTGTCCGAGGCATTCCAACTTAGTC
>DWPG01000256.1:0-10301 GCA_018251495.1 Autochton cellus | reverse complement strand
CTATCGATACTTATATATTACATTTTTTTTTAGCTAATATCGGTATTGAGAGCTGTTAGTGTGGAGAGCACACCCTTACCTTGTCACAAAAAATCCAACTTAATCATCATGCAGATTGTTACTAGTGAAAGTACAACATAGATAATAAGAATGTTAGGGACCACATATAGCTTTATTGTATACGGCTATTCGACGAACTTATATGTTTATTTAATATTATATACGGATACCCGGTATTACGAGCGTATTGTTGACAGATTATTTCAATAACGAGTTCCCAACGATACAAAGTTTCATAATAATACAAAGTACATGTTCCCAATGAAACACGTGGAGAAGACGAACCCTAAAGTTTGGGTACAATAATCCTGTCTCGTGTAGAAGATATTTGGAGACATCTTTGTTATAATTGTACCGACGTATTATATAATCCATACACTTATTGGTATTATGCTGGGAATGATAAAATGGGAATTCTTGTTATTATATTCTCTTGATATTTGAAACAACAATATACTTGGAGTGGAGTAATGTTACACAATAGAATAAAGAATACTTTATGGATATTGGATTGGATTGCGGCATACATCAAGTGTTGCCACTACACAGAGGTCTTTTTTGTTATCGAGGGGGAAACCTTCAAAATGTGTGTTGTCGTGGGAGCGACGCCGGGTTATGTGAGATTCTTATTGCACTAAAACCCTTCGTTGGCCGTTTTCAGCGCTGCAAAGAAGACTCCGGGATCTCCGACGAAACGCAATCGGAGTCCTTCGAGCGCGTTGCCCCTTCGGGCTTTACCCGTACGAGCTTTACTCTCGCCGCACTATCTGGTCCACGACTTCTCGGGGTCGCTGGATGGACGGTTCAAGCTCCCACTCTTGCCGCCCGCAACCCCGAAAGCCCTCTTTTAGTCGACCTTACGACGGGCAGGGGAAACCGTAGCCCTATTTTGATCCCGGTACTACAGAGACAACTACACAGAGGCCTATAAACATTAAAATACAGTAGAAGAAGCCACAGGAGTGGAATAAATTTACAGTAAAAGAATAAGAGCCACAGACGTGCAATAAAAATACAGAAGATCAGTGAGAGCCCAAGATGTGCTGAACAAACTACTTCAGAGGAGTGAGAGACAGTAGTGGGATAACATCCCCTGACGTGGGATAAAAACTGTACAGTAGTAAGAGCCCCAGATATGGGATAAAAATACAGTACAGTAGTGAGATCCTTAAGTGTGGCATCCAAGTACCTACTGAGTAGAGTAGTAGAGTGTTAAAGACGTCCATTATGTGTTTATGCTTATTGTCTTGAAAAAAATCATAGAGCCGTAGTATATATAGAACTGGTACTTTGTTGATGTATAAAGTTTGTTTTTCTGTCATAGAAATTAGTATTATTTTTATATAAAATTGTAAAAACCCATTACAAAAACGAACGAAAGCTTGTTTATATACTCACTTATGTATTTCTATACGTTTACCGATTAAAAAAGCTGGTGATGGGTGGTCAACAGATGTTTTTAACAAACAGGCGATGTATTACAAAGTCGATGAAATGGAAGTGTTTGTTATTTTTCGTTTATTTATTCATAAAAATCGGCCATTGCGAATCGAAGTCGTACACGTCGGGGCTCCATAACTCTTTAAAGATCGAGTAAAAATAGGGAAATCCGAATAAAACATGTTTCTTGGTTGGGGTTTTTTATTGTTTAAAAGTAGTAAACAAGCATGCAGACCACCTGGTGGTAAGTGGCCACTGCCGCCCATGGACATCTGTAATCAACCCCAGATAAGATCAAAGTCTTACTTAAGGTTAATACAGATGCGTTGCTACCTCTGAGGACTAAGTTAGAACGCCTCGGATAAGTAAACATACTTAAGGGATACATCCCTTAACACTGCTGTTATTAGGCAGAAATAGGTGTGCCGGTGGTGCCGCCGGAGTTGAACCACATAAGAGTTCTACCTTCAAATTTTAATATTGATTCAATTTTATTATTTGTTGTTACGGCAGTTATACACATTTTGTGAAAATTTTATTTTCGGCGTAGTAAAAAGATCGCACGTTTATCATTTGCACGTTTCGGACACGGAACCCTAAAAATCGAGTTTTGGGCCAAGAAATTTCAATAGAATCATTTGAGTTCCACGTATGTACAAAGGTTGTTTACAAACACGAGGTCAATGCGAGAATCTGTTTTGGGAACAAATGTTTGTGGTTTTACGATTATTATGCTTTTATCTTTCAGATGTTGAAGGTGAAAGCGATTTCTTTGTATGAAATAATATACGATTCCTGCAGACATTAACCACCTGAAGCTATGATTTGTTTAGTCTCCTTTAAAATGACTGACAACCAGACGTCTCCAAAAATGCTATCTGTGAGATCAATGCGTAAAAGATTACTTCAAGAACTTTAGTGATACTGGCAAATAAGAATATAAAATCTTCTTTATATTCTTAATCATTCCGATATTGTATAGTACTGACATTGACCGCGTCTGTGGTTTATATCAGTTATAAATTCAGTTATAAATTTTGTATGACAGCAAAATTTCAGAATGCTTCTCTAAAACCAACAATCAATTTCATCAAAATATAATCTGATTTCTTACAACCGCTCATGTTCTATCAATTCCTTAAGGAAAGGATCTACGGGACATAAGAAATTCGCATATGAATTTTGTTGGTTCTACACCTAACGATAAGGCAGACGGGTTACCTGATTTAAAGGAATCACCATCATGGATATTTTCAAAACGAGAGTAGTCGCTAATGGCTTGCCGACTTTAAAGAGTCCCATATCGTAGTGTTCCAGGAATATCTCGGAAGGAAGTTCATTCCATATCTTGTATATCCGTGGCAAAACCGCGGAGGACCGTCACGAGTCCAGTGTATGTGAATAGAACCTCATCCTTCCGCAAGTGGTGCGATGGAGGAACGGTTGACATAATTACGATGTAAAAGAGTTGTAACGTCAGTAGAACACGCAGAGGGAGCCTGATTCCGGAAACTTAAGGGTTTTAACCGATCGGAAAACCCCAAGGATGTTTATAACGATGTCTTAGACGTGTGTAGATCAGTCAGAATTAGTCTTACTAAGTAGATTATTTCTGGTTATCAGCAATCAATTATATTTCCAACATATTTTAGAATTAGATATCTTAGCGATAAGTTGTATTGGTTTAACACTAATACATAATATTTTCCAAATATATATAAAATTTATTGTACTCTAATACGATACGACTATAAAATAGCGATAAGTAGGTACTGTTTAGATCGTTATCTTGAATAACCGAAAAATTTGTATAAATACTTATTTCTATACCGGCAAGATCTTAAATTTGTTACTCGATTACGGTGAAGCAAAAAGGAGAGTTATGATTTTGGCCCTTATGTACTAACTACAGACATCTATTAGATGTATGTCTGTGGTACAAATATACATACCGGCCGGCATACATGTGTAGTAGAAGTATTCACGGAAGCGTCTTTATCGTTGGCTAGTGCACTTTATCCTAATGATGTTGTTTATGATGATGAAACTTTGTACAAGATATCAATTACACGAGCACGACTATTCTTTGAATATTACTTAAAAATATTTTCTTGCTTTATACTTTTTTTTGTTTGTTTTATATGTTTTAATTATTAAACATTTTATGATTTTTTTTAATAATATGGAAGTAGCAAACGAGCATGCAGTCCACCTGATGGTAAGTGGCCACGGCCGCCCATGGACATTAGTAATCAACCCCAGATAAGATCACAATCATGCCTGAGGTTGACCACAAATGGCTGGTACGTTAAAAAATTGCAATATTTTTATTTTTAACGAATTATTTTTTGATTACACACAGACATATTTTTTATGATCTCTTAAAAAGAAAAAGAAAATAAAGACAAGACAATATATGGATGGTATAAATACCGATTTCCAGATAGATGGGTACATAATAATAAATCAAAAGAATCCATATCCATGACGTTTCTATACGAAGAAAGATTTCTACCTAAATTATTAACATGTACATATTCATATTAATTACGTAAACTTTAATTTAGCATTGATTCAGGGTGTAAACAACTTTCTATTTATCATATTAGTAACACTTTTGTAATAACAGCTTTTATGCAAGAATTAATTATTTCTTTTAAACACACCTAAAAATCTGTTATCAATGTTACTTTTGTGCCCAAGTAAAATCTGCAACGTACCTGCAATACCTACCTACCAATGGTAGAAAAATACCTAATATTTATTATAGACATATTTATTCAAACTATTCAATTTAGTTTACTATATTTTTGACGTATTTTAGAACTATCGCATAAAATTATGTGTAATGATTGTTATCCCTAAAATAAATAAGAAGTTTGTAACAACTGCAGTAGACAAAGTCGTGACCGAAAGACCATGATCTCTGTATCGAGAAAGTTGACGTACAGTAGGTACTTTAGGTACATAAAAGCACAACACTTACTTTTCTTGTGAAGTTTTTAGTTGATCTATAGAAGTCAAAGTAGGATTTCAATAAACTGTTTCATAATTATTATGTATGTTTCTACCCAAAACTTAGGTGGGAACGGCTACTTTTCTAGTTAGATCAATGTTTATATGTAGGTAGATATGTAAAGTATCCCTTAGTTGGTAATTAAACAATGTTCTGAAATTCTGAAGTATTTCTTACTTGAGCGGCTTCTCTGTTGTCGGGCTGTGGCTGACCGTATCCGCCAGTGTAGGACCAGTCGCCGGTGTTGCGTTGAGTGGTCGGACCGATTTTGGCTCCCGAACCTGACCAGAACCAGCCGTTCACGTTGGGGGGTTGTAGGTCTGTCCTGTCGCATCCCGCGAAGTTGCACTTACGGCCGGAAGTCCAAATGTACCGAACATTGCCGCGAGCGATCCTCTGTTTTATAAATTCATTCTCCTGTAACATTAACGATGAAGGTTAGTATGGATCTGATCTGAAAATTAACAATTCATAATTATTAATGTTTTTTTTTGTAGAATTTCTACTATATGTTATGTATATATTATGTTGTTGACATATTCATATGGTGCAACGATGACAGGAAGTGCACCTCCGTCATGTGTGTCCGGTTTAAGTGGGCAACACGGCTACAGGAGGTATTTGTGCCATGTGCCACTTGTCCGGTATGAGCGCCTTAAGCGTGTTGTCATGAATTAACGCACTCGGGCATTGCACTCGTCGCTTCTTTCGCGGACGCTTGACACGCTCTATAAATCGTATCAATGTAGCCAATACATAATTCATTATTATATCTATGGTGATAGAATCTGTAGGTACTTTTCGCACGTTACTCTGGTTGTTTTTGAGAGTATCGTATGAAGGTAACATCATAAATCGAGGTACTAATATCGTAACGTAACGTTCGTCGAGGCTTCGCAACCGCGACAGGAAGCATTTAGAGAAAACTTTAAAGACATTTCCCGCGTCTGTAAACCCGGACGAGAGTTAACAATAGGCAATTGGCGTAGGACGCCGCGTATAGGAACACTTTTAAATACGAATTATGCAAGCACTTTTTACTTGTACTCTTTGTAGGTAAGTATTCCGCCATAGAATTACCTACTGCCTAGTTTCAATTTGTTTTTGTACCCAACAACCGTTAACAATTACATCGAAGCTCGATGGGAATTCCGTGACTTTATCTCAGAGAGCTTGGTTGTGTGCGTCCGTAATTACTGTCCAGCAATTTTTAGACGGAGATATTCGCAACATCTAAGTGACTATTGCTACAAATGTGCTTGCGAAAGTGAATATCATCATGACTGAAGCTAAGGTTAAATGTCAGCATTTGAATTGTCAGTAAATTATTATGTATAATATAAGTGGAATAATGTGTCATAATAGGCAATATACGTAGGTAATCATTAAATCGTTAGGTTAGTAGGTAATTAAGTTTATTAAATATTGATGAACATGATGAGTGCTGTGATCACCAAACCTATCTGCTATGCAGGGTTCCTGGTTCGATTTGTGACTAGGTGTTAGCGTTATATGCCATGCCATATTTATGGCATTTATGGCTCAACAATCCTAGTGTTGGTAAGAGACTACGAGTGCGGAAGAATTCAAGCGTCTGTTGCCTAAAGAAAAATACTTAGTAGATAGGTACCTATTATGCCTACAAGACCGTCGAACCGAGGAACGCATTAAGACTTTATTAACTATAAATAATATAATTTTCCAGACACGTTTCTAGTACGTTCATAGTCTGGAGCGGTGTAGTGGACAGACTTCTTAAAACGTTTTTCTTTGTTTAATGTAACGTATGCCGATAATTTTCACGAAAACCATTGGTATTTAAAGACAAAGGGACTCCCTATCTTTCTATGTCTTATGTCCCTATTAGGGAGGTAATCCAGCAACATTTAATTAACTATTCTCGAGAATTTTAAAGCATTCTTCAATACTTACTGCAATAAACTACAATCTACGCAGATCCGTCTGTTCATTTCCTAATATGATTTACTGGACACTAAGCAGTTTTGTTAACTTTAACTCGGTGGATTTAGGTAATTGCGTTCTTAACGCAGCGTAGGCCACACAGGTGTTTAACACATTTAAATTAGGTAGATACTTACTCGTCTTTTTCTTATATCATCCGTGGGGCTCAATTCATACCAGCAGTTCTTTGGTAGAAAAAGCAGCTGTGGAAAAGAGGTTTTCTGAGAAAATTCTGAAACACTGAAATCCTGGGAATTGTGTTAAAATAAATATCTGTCTATCTCGTATCGGTGTAACAGTTATTTACGTAAGTAGATTTTAATAATATTCATTTCAGATTAGCTAGATCTATAAAATGACTAGATATATCACGATTGGCTTTTTTTGTTTACGCGTAGAGATTTTCCAATAATCCCCGATTTTTTGGGTAAGCAAACGGGTTATATTGGTTAGTAGATTAGTACTTAAACCTTCTTAGCTGCTATACAGCGCGTAATGAAAAACTCCGAAATTGTACCTACTTACTCGTTTCATTACATACTTTCCGTCTGTTTCTCTTATGTGGGATATTCTCTTTGTAAGACGTTACACAGACTTGTGTTCTTTATTGTTCACAAAATTCCAATATTTCTAAACCACTTCAGCAGGAATATTAGAATTTTGTTTTTACTCTTATATGTCCGTATAAAGCTAAATATATAAACTACATAGTCGGGAAGACTTCAGTGGAAGTACCCTATCAAATCGCGGTCTTTTAACGCAACATCGACCCGATGCAACATGTCGCTAAATAAAATAACTTTTGAATGAGTTATATTAAAACTATAAACTGGGATATTGGTATTGTGTGTGCTCCACCTGATGGTAAGTGGCCACTGCCGCCCATGGACATTTGTTATCAACCCCAGATGAGACCAACAGTCTTACCTGAGGTTGGCCACAAATGCGTTGCTACCCCTGTGGACTAAGATGGATTGTTTTGAATAAGCATATCTCCTTTACCACATCCTTCAAACCAGAACACAGCAGCGCTTAAGACTGCTGTTATTAGGCAGAAATAGGTGCAGCGGTGGTGCCGCCGGAGTCGAACCACAGAGGGTTCTACCACCTTTAATACAAAATTTAGTCAATTACAAATGCGTTGCTACTCCTTAGGACTAGGATGATCGCTTTGTATTTAAGTCAGCCGGCATCCACACCCTTCCAATGAAGCGCATGAACTGCCACATGATAGAAATAGTTGTGACGGTGGTACCTCCCAGATTAAACCGTACCTACTTATTCTACCACCGTGCAAATGATACGACACCGGTTGCATCACCCACGCTACTATTTTCACCTAATAACAGGAGTATTAATTGATGATGGTGTTCAAAACATATAATCCAGTGGTTGAAGCTCGGCCTCTCAGTCGGGGGGTCCCAGATTCGAATCCCAGACCTCACGCGCGCACCAAAGTAATGTGTGTATTAGTTCAAATTATCACTTGATATAACTGTAAAGCAAAATGCCAAAATCTACACATCTGTTAGTCTTTAAAAATAAATAAATAAATTCTCAAAGGTGTGTGAATTTGAACTTGGCCAGAATAGTCTATGGTCTACTCTGAGAGGATACCCGTGCCCTGAAGCGAAAAAATAATGGGTCTACGATAGGCAGACAAACAATAACTGTTTGCATATATTGGTATAGTGTTAATAAAAAATAAATGAAAAATAATGACAAAACAATAGAATCAAATAATAGACTTTCAATTTACTTACAGCCAAAATCAATTTAGTTTTTTTTAAATATGTTTTACTTCCATGGATTCAAGTCTTTTATAGTTAATCTTCATTTATATTAAATTATTTCTTAGAAATTAATGTCCTTATGGAATATGAGGATGATGAAATGGTTCCATAAGGTAAGGAAGATGATGAGAGTTTTAGAAGCAACACGACAAGTCACCTATCACTGCAACATATCACTTTCCTACGCACGTGCACGTTATCGAGCGCTTTATAATAAAAACCCCACCATTTTATACATAAAAACACGACTATGCACATGTTTTGAAAAATAATACCATGCAACGAAATAGCTTTCTTCGCGTTCCCGCCAAAAAGTCACAGATCTATGAAGTCTCCAAAAACACCGCGGTTAAAACTGCCCGTTAAAGTTGTTTTCTCTCTCTGTATAACTCCAAGTACATTGTTAAAAGAAATAATTACGTAACTAGCTGATACAAACTTGACTTGCCTGGAGTAAAACTAAATACTGCTGCTTTGATTATAATCAAAGTACTGTTTGCATTAAGTGCAGTGTACAGCTTCGCCTAAATACAGAACAATGTGGAAACCTACAAGGGGCGTGTAGAAGTCCTTTCGGTGTTGGATCTTAGAGCATAGGGATCGGTGACTTATTACTGTCATAATCATGAACTGCTTATTTTAGTCTTTCATTACATAAAAAGGTGTAATATATATTTTAATATAGTATATAATAGATATAGTAAAAAAAACTGATAATATGTGGTGAAAGTAAGTTTTTTCAGTTTAATAACCATTATTTATATAATCCATTTTAATTTTTTTTATATCCTATAAGTTTTATGCGACATCATGGAGTTACAGGGCTTGAATTTGTATTTTGTGTTAAGCCGAATCGATAGCATTTGTCAGCAGTGACGCAGAGTCCGGTAATATCCCGCAAGAGTCCTAGTTTGCAGTAACACCCCAGGTTGCAGCGTTTCGGTCGCACGCACATGCGATTATCGCAACGTGCTTCACATCCGTACCGACAGACGAACTCTTCGTTTGGGTCGATGCATTTCTCTGAAACATTGTAGCATTTTATTCACCTCTTGATCATTTTTTTATTATAACATATTTACATGATGTGGATGTGGATGCAATTGACACAAAAGACTAATACACGAACATCTAGACCCAAAACAGAAGTCTAAACTCATAATTTAGATATTGAAGAAGAAGTTGAACCCGGAACCCTTTGTGTATCAGACCGGTATGGTGGTAGCTCTGCCAATTCGGGGTAACAGGTTGAAGAAATTCATTCAACCTATGCAAATTCTATCGTATGAGGATATTAATCAGTATATATAATATAGGTATCATACATACGTGGTATACAATTCTTTCGCTCGACGCACTGTCCGGAATGGTGTCTCAGTAATGGCGGGCGACATAGACACCCGCGGGTGCAAGTTTGAGAAGAACATTGTGGTTCAGGCTCAGAGCAGCTTGGCTCGCACCACCCACAAGCCAGAAACTCTTCTTCTGATCCACAATCCTCGATTGATATTTCTTGAATACCTAACGTTATTTCTGCTGTTTTAAGCAAATAATGTATGCATTATGTATTTTCATAATAAAATGTTTAAGGGTTCAATATTATGTAATAACCCACTGTTAATGAAAAAAATAAATGTTCGCATACATTTATGTAAGATGGTAAAATTCTAATTATAGACTGATATTAATAATTTAATACATATCTTATTTCTTATTTTACTATTATTATTATATTGCGAAATAATTTATGTTTCTTTGATTATATACCCTCTAGACCGAGAGTTACTTAAAATAGACGTGTAAAAACTACTAAGGATTAAGTGGGAACGCCCCGGATAAGTATCCCTTACCACATCCTTCAGACCAGAACACAGCAGCGCTAAACACTGCTGTTATTAGGCAGTAATAGGTGTGCCAGTGGTACTGCGGGAATCGAACCACGTAGAGTTCTACCACCTTCAAACTGCATAATTATTTAAAAAAAAAAACCTAGCCGGGATTCGAAAATTTTCATTTTGAAAAAGAAATCG
>DWPG01000255.1:0-10319 GCA_018251495.1 Autochton cellus | reverse complement strand
GATGGGTGACCGCTAGTAGCAGAATTCCATGCGCGCTTCCGTGCTTCGGAGGGCACGTTAAGCCGTCGGTCCCGGTTATTATCATTGGATAGTCGTTAAACCTCGTCGGAGGCCTTATGGGCGGTTTGAAAACATCCGACACGGGTAGGCCACTAACCCGTACCCTATTCACCAACACGCATTGGAGCAGCGTGGTGGAGTACGCTCTAAGCCTCCCTCAGTTGTGGGAAGATACCTGTGCCCAGCAGTGGGACATAAAAGGGATGCGACGAACTACATACAAACACATGATGAAAAATGTATCTAAAAAACAAGTTTCTTTTGAATCAATTCTTTGAATTGATCTAGACGAGGAACTAAAAAGAAATAACATTAAAATATCTTTAGTTGAAATAGATTATCAATACTTTTGAAATTGAATTGAAACTGTAATCAATACCCCTGATAAGTATAACTAAAGCTGTACATTACTCGCAAAGTTGAGACAAAAATATAAAATTCGTTATCCATAACGCAAAAACCTCTAACTTGTTAATGAAATACCTCCATTACGTATGACACGCTCGTGGTGCCACATAATGAATTAATGAACAGACGGGCTGTTGCGTACATAAATCAATTAGCCGTGACAAACTGACAACAGACTTGTTTTATCATCGCGTGATTGTACGCTGGAGAAGTTCTGTTGTACCGTAATATGTGTATACCATGTCTAATCTATATTAAATATCTAAATGGGTGATATCATTTACTTGAGTTAAATATGTATGATAATAGTGTTGTAAGCAGTGATAGCCAATTACTTGAAACTTGACGTATTGATACGCCGGGAGATCCCAAAGTTCGCTACTCTACGCAACTCCAATATTTCAAAGTTATGTGCGTATTTCAAATTAATTATTATTTGGTATATGGGTAAAGGAAAACATCGTGAGAGGATGTAGGTTTCCTCAGAGAATGCAAATTCAAAAAACAAAAAAAAAGAAGTCAAGATTACCAATTCACACTTGGCCAGCGCGGTAAAACATGTTCTACCTTCTACTAAATGGAATACAATTCCCACAAAATGGCATGCTAGTCCTAATTTCGAACTTAATAATAAATTTGTTTAACTAATCATAATTCTATTTGAAAATTTTCTTACGATTTATAATAGACAATTACGATACAGAAACTTAGTTCTAATATCTTGTATTAAATATCATTTAGTCGTACCCAGTCTCACTTAAAGCTGTTTGCTGGAATAATAAATAAATTAGTTTTAGGACACATTTATAAAAACGGTGAATGTAAAACAATAACAGCCTGCACTCACGGTCGCTCGTTATTTTATAGTGCACTAAATCCTGTGTACACAAATCAATATTGACAACCTAGAAATTAACAGCCTTTTATCTACCGAGCTTTGACACACAAAAACTCGTTGTTTAGTGTTTCAATACGTCCACATTGATCTAAAAATTGAACAAGCTACGTTATTTTTTGCCGCATACTCGTTACGGTTACCCATTTTTAGGGCACAATAGGCACAAGTATAACATAGTTATAATGATATAACATTCTCGATAAGGACCCCAATAAATAATTTATCAGAATGGATACAGATAATAAACCGAAAACAAGTTTTGTCATAACATTTACACCTATTAGCCGGCGATCGAAGTTTATTAATATTCTTTGGAGCACTGGGCAGTTAATAAAATTAATTTAATTTACAGAAAAAATGGTCATTAGCTTGCATAAGAAATAATTTATGTTTTTATGATATTGACTTTTTTTACTTTTAGATCTTTGATATTGAATGTAATTAAGATGGTATTACCTTTTAAAAGCCCTTTAAATCAAATAAAGGTGTTAATTAATTGTTATCATTTAACACTTTTGTTGTCACTATTGCAAGACACACTCTTTTTTTTACAAGTTTTTATCCTTTATTGTATCTTGCCTTGTTAGAATAATGTCATGCTACTAAATTTTGAAATGGATAATCTTTCGAGAGGACATTTTACGTTTAGTTTAGTTTGCGTGTAGATAACGCATGATAAGCTTAGTACTACACGTCCCAAGATGGCAGACCTATTTTTTTGCACCCCACGGTATGTGATCAAATGCAAGTGTTTTTTGAAAAGTTATTAAAACTAAGACGTTACAAGCTTGATTTAAAAACGTTTTACCAAAATCTATTTTCTTTATTAAAATATAACTATTAATAGTTTGCAACGTTTCATTCCTGAATGTTTTATAAAAATACTAAAACGCGTATTGTTTTTAATCAAACAGAATATTTATTTGCGCGCATGCACAATTGCACATGGTAAATAAAACCAATTGTTTCCCAGTAACCTATTCGTTTGTTTTATTTACACTGTTTACGTAAGGATTAGTTCAATACATTTTAACCGCAGATAATGCCGGATAAGCCTTTCGCCTGCAATATCAGTTCTCATGGATTAAGTTCCGATCACTTTGTTAATAATATTATAGCCCTGCCATAAATGTTTTATTTGTAGATAAATATTATTAATTTAACAGCATTTTTATTAATACTACATATGTATATTGATTGCAATACATTTACCAACGCGCTCCTGTATTATGGTTTGCAAGGACGTGGTAAAGGAGACATACAAGTACTTATTATACTTGATTTTTGTCTTATAAATTGTAGAAACTTGCATCTCAGTTCACTGCGATACTCCAAAAAAGGTGTTAGAACACTTTGTGGATCGAATCTGTCGGCACTACCGCCACACCTGTTTCTCAGTCTGTCTATTTCAGGTGCGTGCCAGTGAATCGAAACTTGTACTCCTGAAACTACTAAGCAAGTAGTATTATGGCAATTATGTACTACGGCGAAACTTTAAATATTATGGAAATGATAATGTAAAAATTTGACGTGTATGTACACGCAGTGGGTTCCAGGTTCGATTCCCACCAGATATCTGAATGATGAATTTACATTTATGTTCTGGATCTGGGTCTTTATATGTTACCGTGGTACTTGCGACCCGGGAAAAATCCTATAGCGACTCACACTATGAAACAAGAAGCATTATTATTATATGCTCTAACCTAATCCAAAAATGTTTTTTAACCATCTATCACTATGTATTGAATAAAGGATGGTACATCAAAACGGTGTATATAATATCGTAAAGGAACAATTCGATACAAGCTACCCGCAGATATCTATGCCAGTTAATGTCGGCTGCAGGCGGCGAGCAGAGAACTTCTCTTTGTGTTCTGACCACTTTGTTATCGTTAGCCTTTATCCCTTCAGGTAATACGTACCTCAATGGGTCGGGATAAGAGACATAACAAGTGCAATACGATCAGATCTCAATAGTAATCTGTATCTTAAATGGTTCGTATCAAATCGAGAAATGGTTTAAAGATGGTATTCTTTGTGGTTCGACTCCAGAGAAAAATACGTGTGCTCTTTCTGCCTACTCACAACAATGCTCCTGTATTCTTGTTTAAAAAGTGTGGTGTGGGGAAATATGCTTATGCCAGAAATTCCAACTTTTACCCTCAAAAAACCAACCTCAGCAGTCACCTCTGGGTAGCACCGTATCTGGGTCCAACCTCAAGTATGACTCTCTTTCTCTTTCTCATCATTTAATTTAAATTGACGTTGAAGCCCCTTAACGTTTGTAATAAACTTCTATAATAATATGTTATTCTAAATAAATACTCAATGACACTGTCATTTGTAACTAGCATTGTCATTTATCAATACAACAGAAGTCTTACATGAAGCCGGTAACGAATACGGTGCTTCTGGGGTCTTATGATGAGCTGTTCCTATTTATGTCTGTTGTCATTAACACCCTGTCACTGATAGCCAAGAACTGCTTCAGGATAAAAAGGGCGTCATTTTGGTTCATCCTCGGTTAAACACACTGATGGTACAACTTTTCAATGGCGTTTGACTTATGTTTAGTTTATAGAGTATTAGTAACAAACAATAGTCGTAGATGCAGTTGACGCATAATCTCAAAGGCGGAGTTTAATCCAAGTTATCCGCAGTTTGTATCAGTCGATGTCGGCTCAACTTTGTGTTTGCTTGATTGTTTTGACCGCACTGTTATTATATTGTATTGTACGATTTAGATATACATTTATTGTTGAATGCAACAATATTTCCCACAAAGTTATCATGCGTATAGGTAGATATTATATTTTTTCGCTTCCTCCTCTGACATAGATTCCGTCTAGTAGTAGTAGTATTAGTACTAATAGTAGCAAAAGCGTTCATTTGCATTGTACAGAGCATTGTGAACTAAAGGTTTGTTTGTTTATATGTTTGTTTTATATGGGGACGATTACAGATGTCCATGAGCGGTAGAGACCACTTACCATCAGGTAGACACTCACTACTTGCTCGCTTGCTACTTCAGTCTTACAAAAAAAAACCAGCAATAATGAAAAGAAAATTCTTAAACGTACGTTAGGATAAAAGTTGCATGGGACGCGCTCATCGGATAAGCTGGCGAAATGTGAGCTCCGTAACTAAAAAACAATAAGTGTTATAATTGTGAAAAGTGATCAATAAAACCGGTACCATAATGCGCGGTGTCGCAATAATTAACGTCAAAGGGGGTACGGGGTGATGGGCTAGGTAATACCTGCTCTGTAAAGTATACGAAAAAAATATATTTAATTTGGTTAAATAATAATACAAATATTTATGAAAATGTTAAAAATCAACACTCTATAGACTTCTTCGGGCACTGTATTTTCAAAATGTTCCAATTTTTTTGTGCTCTTTTCCTTTACCCATGTTATCCTTAACCCAAACATTTGCGCTGCCTTAAAACTTGAATGGCGACAATTTTCTTATATGACAAAAGTAGAAAACGACCATGCAGCCCATTAAAAAAGTTAGCTGACAAAACTATTCTGAGCCATTACTTGATCCAACTTAATCATTTTTAAGAAAGTGGCAATATTTATTATTGGATTTGTCATCAATCAACATTTTTTTAAGGATTACATAAAAGAAAATACAGCAAATTTGAGATATTCGTCGTTAAGAAAGTATAAATATAATTTAAGAAAATGGCTAAATATACGCTATTAATAACACTGTATTTTTTTACATGAAATAAAAATAATTAATTAATTAATTAATTGAAATGAAAAATACTATGAAACTGAATTATATTGATATTTTAATATGTAAAGGATCTAATGCGATAAATCGTGATAAAATGCACAGTATTTTTTTAATAAATATTTATATGAAGTATTTTATAAACTTGTTTTGATTTGATTTAACAACATTCATATTCCATTAACAGAGGACAACTTTTAGACTTGTTTCTATTATTTCACTGGTATACGAAGAAATCATTTTAGTTTTTGAACGCAATTGGGCTATCATTACTCTCTGACCTGTAGGTATGTCTTAAGGCAACAATCTCAAGACGTTCTACTACAAACAAATTTCAATGTAAACCGTACTTTTCTCAATAAGTCTATATAAGGTCCTAAATTGCACAAGCAAGAATGCGAAATGTTCATAGTACAAGTACTTGTAATTTGAACGTGATGTAATGATTCCCAACTCATTTTCTGCGCGAGCTCAGTAGTCATAATCTGTGTTTTGAAAACAATTTGTGTCGTGAATTATACTTTTAGCACGCAAATTTAAAGACGACCTGCGTGGCGGAGCAATTACCATACCGGTCTGACACGCAGTGGGTTCCGGGTTCGACCCCCGGCCAGACAGACATCTGAATAATGAATTTAGATTTATGTTCTGGGTCTGGGTATTTGTGTACTCGTCTTTATGTGTTTCCATGGTACCCACGATACAGGAGAAAATCCTAGTTATGAAAATCTAGCTATGAATGCAGAAAGCGTTGTTTTTAAGAAAAAATAAAATAAAAAGGTAGTCTCTTCGTGGTTTCATTCCAGACACCAAAACCACTCCTATTTCTATTTAACAACAGCAGAGTCACGAGTTGCTGTGGTAACTTTACAAGGCCACAAAAAACATGCTGTCCCCAGGAGCAGCATCGTTTTTGTGGCCGACCTCAGATTGAACTGCAATATTGTCTAATTGTTCATAGGCAACAGTGGCCACTTACTATCCGGTGATTAGCTCGTTTGCCACCTATATCATAGAAAAATAAACATTAAAGCTAGTGTATATTTTTTCATTCAGATCGCATTACAAAAACCTAGAAACTAAAGCCGTGTCTGTATACAAGGAACGACTCGGTTTAATCATTTCCGTCCAACTCAGGTTCACTCGAGTTAGTTGTTCCGTGTTTACAGTTCTCAACTCCACAAAACGAACCGTCACACATAGCCGAGTGCTCAACTAAAACTGCCGCAGACTATTTGGTGCCATTTCTGAAAGCATTGGCCTTTGAATGGAAGATGCGGGCGATGAGCGTAGGTATATCACAATTCCTGGATGTTACTTTCAAGTAATGTGGTATTTAGTATTTTGATACCAACATAAATTTGGTTTAGTTTAGATTTACGTTTAAATTTATGTTCACTTTTCAATAAGGATGTAGTTTAATACTATTATTTGCACCCTACCTAAATATTCTTTTCCTTTCTCACTTTTATTACACCCTAAGGTTGTCTGGAAGAAATCACTGTTTAGCGATAAGACCGCCTTTTGTATTGTTTTAAAATTGTAATTTCTTCCGTGCTGTTTCTTTTTTATTTTGTACAATAAAGCGTATTATTATTATTATTATTATTTTAAGGTTGAAGAAGCAAACGAGCGTACAGTCCATCCAATAGTTAATGGTCACTGCCGCCCGTGAACATCTGTAACCAACTCCATTATAGAAGAGAGATTCTACCTAAAGCTTATCACAGATACATTGCTACTCCTGAAGACTAAAATGGTCGCCTATGTAAGTCACCTGGCATTTACACCCTTCTACCAAAATGCATGAACATTCGTTATTACGCTCATCCATTTTATATTGAAAATTTTGACTCCAAGTTCCTGGTAAAACCTCACACGTGCTTTAATTTTCTGTCATTACGCCCCTTTCCAGCAGTTGCTTATTAACCAACGCACACAGCGATACGGTTGTGGTTACCTACACCTTTACTAACCTATCTACACACATAACTTACTATAACAGAAGATGGCACAACCCAGACAAATCAGAAATACGTAAGATATGCGAAAAGTATGTGGAAAGGGAGACATACCTATCCCAGGCGTTCCAACTTAGTCCTCAGGGTTAGCAACGCATTTGTGGCCAACCTCTGGTGGACTAGTCTTATCTGGGGTTGTTTACATATGTCCATGGGCAGAAATGGCCACTTACCATCAAATGGACTGCATGCTCGTTTGCTACTTCCATATTATAAACAAGTACAGTAAATAGTATAAATATCTAGGTATAAGGTAGTGTGGTACTGTATTATCATATTAGTCATTATGAAAGGGGACCCGTCCACAACACTGGGACATTAAACGCTTAATGATGAGGATGGTAATTCGATACCAAAATACTATTACAGATACATACGGTATGGACATATTATATACCTATAAATTATTTGTATGAGCTCTCTATATCTATCTTGCATGAATACTCGTAATTACGCATAAAGAGACTAAGACAAAAAATCCTTTGATTGTCAACCGATTTTCTCCTAGTTTCTTTTGTTTGGTAGATATTCACTTAATACTTATAATGTTTAAATAAAATATAAAAATTCTATCACTGTTATAGTCGACTATGCAAAAGTTGTTGTAAGAAAAATAGGAATTTGAGTATAATAACGTAGCAGTGAGAAATAAATGGTTTGTGTGAGTAACGTAATAGGTTCTAAGGACGATCCAAGAAAAGTTAAATAACAAGACAAACTAGCTGTTTCGTGTGTCAACTAACTAGTTGACTCATTTTACGTTCCTACTTGATCGTTAGCAGAAGTTGCAAATTGCAGCTAACAACGGTACATTACTACCGAACAAATTCGTTCTCATTTTCTAATTAAAATTCTGAAAAATAATGTTTCATAAAAATACACTTATGTATGCGTATTAAATAAACACCTTATCGACAGTTTTTTTTATTATTATGGAAGTAGCAAACGAGCATGCAGCCCACCTTGGTTAGTGCCCACTGCCGCCCATGGACATGTGTAATCTACCCCAGATAATATGATAATTCTACCTCAGGCTGGTTACAGATGCGTTGCTACCTCCCTAAGCTAAGTGTGTCTCCCGTTCCACACCCTTCAAACCCGATCACAGCAGCGCTTATCACTGCTGTTATAGGCTGCTGTAGGTTGAAATGGGTGTGACGATGGTGTCGCCAAAGTCGAACCACAAAGGGTTCTACCACCCCCTGAAAGTAGTTCGTAGTTCACATATGTATGATATTTCAGTATTTTAAACGCGGGTGAGTCTTAGGTATGAAGATAACTATTTCCTGTTCAATTTCGAGAATATTGCAAATTTTCGAGATTATTAACAATTCTAAGAACATTAAGTTATTATCAAATCCCAACACATTATTGCTAAGCATCTATTTTGGTGAAAAACGGTGTCATAAAAAATTAACAAATTCGTACAAAGCAAAATCAGCTTTATCACTGATGAATAAAACATACATTCCTATACCGTTTATGTCATTTACGATCGACTTTTAAGCAAAATTGGTGTTGAAAATTGGACTTTATTTAGTAGGTACAAGGTCTTTAATACTGAAGCACGATCGAAGTTTGTAATACGTGTTATATCGCAAAATTGCCAAGGAAAATTATCCTTTATTGCACGGTAATAAAGTGCAAATTATATGTGTGGGTTTTGTCCTCGTCCCGAGGTCGTTCGTAATCACCTGTGGCTTCTCTATAAAGTGTATTACACATGTGATGAACAAATGAATTTATATATAATCTATATTTCCTTAAAATTGTCTTATTTTGTAAACAATTATTGTTGATTAAAAAAAATAGGTCATGCTTCTTGTTAAGAAATTTTTAAACGAATCAATAAACGATTATGATTTCAAAGTAATATAAAACTTAGTATTACTATAATACATATATTAGTAATCATTCATAACCATAGATAAATTATCCTAGTATGATATATCTATGTTCAAAACATTCAGAAATAAGTCAGTTTTAAGAAACATACTTTAAATACTAACTGGTGTCCACGACTTCGCACGCGTCAACTATAATACAAACTTTTAACTCCTGAGGGGTCGGATAACGAAAATAATCTTTTCTTAGTGTAAAAATATAAAATAAACATATTGTCTAATTTTCGAGGTTCTACTATTGAGATACTATGTACTAAAGTACTTTAGCATTTTCTCAATGGGTTCTACCTAATTTAGTTAACTCGACCTAACTTCAATATTATGTGTAAAGCTAATTTAAAAAATTATAATGTATCCATACCGCGATAATATAAGTCCAAAATCATATAATTTTAAAAACACATTTAATTAAAATTGTATTTCCCAGAAATTCATATTAAAATTGTAGTTCCCACCCTAATAGGGGGTTTTGCCACCCCGCAATGTCATCGCGCCTGGCATGCGTGTTGGTGACCGCAGTGGGTGTAGATGTTACGGAAGACGCTGCTGCTCGAACCTGGATGTTGTCTCAGTCGACTCCTATAACCACGGCAAAAATACGCTTTTCAAAGCCACTACAAGCGGCCACTTACCATCAAATGGTCCGCATGCTCGTTTGCCACTTTCATATCGTTCGAACCAGAAATTGCCAAAACTAATTCTATACACATCATTCAAGTTTTATGCTATAACAATCTAACCGTGCACCATTGGCACCACCTGACCTATTGGCAGCCATTACAAATCATATGTCAATGTCGAATGCATCTTCAAAGTTCACATTTTGAACTTGATATACATTTTTTGCAATCCGTTCATGAATAACTATGAGAATCGTGTTTGTGAGCTCGTTAGATACCGGTCTAATCTAATGACTGATGTTTTTATGGCCATCTTTCTGAACATAAATACACCTGTGTTGTTATGTTTTATTACACAGACTAGCTGTGCCCCGCTGGTACACCCGCGTTTGAAAAATATAAATAAAGCATTCTACACTCATAGCCCCCACACTAGGATCTTTCTGAACATAAATACACCTGTGTTGTTATGTTTTATTACCCGACTAGTTGTGATCCGCGTTTGAAAAATATAAATAAAGCTTTCTACACTCAAAGCCCCACACTAGGATTTTCTCCTGTGTCGTCAGTGCCATGGAAAAACACAAACACCCAGACCCAGAACAGAAATCTAAATTCATCATTCAGATATCTGTCTGGCCGGGGATCGAACCCGGAA
>DWPG01000254.1:0-10322 GCA_018251495.1 Autochton cellus | reverse complement strand
CTCGCCGAGCGCTGAACTCAGATCGAGCGGTGCATCTCACACGTCTCCCACATGACACGCGGAGGAGTCCGACGAGCGGCGCGGCGGCGGAGCGGCCCCGAGCGCCGCGACGGCCGGCAGACCGCGACTGGAGCCGCGGAGCGTCGCTGCGCGTCGCAGCCTAGCGCCTCGAGCGAGCAGGACGAATATACCACTTCGCTCCCGACTCCACCAACGATTCTAGCCCTTGAACCCTCCGTCTTAATTCCTATTTACCTTGTTCACTCCGCGTCTCTTATGTTATTGTACGACCGCCAAAGGGGTTTTTCACCCCACGAAGCATTCGTTCCGTGAGCTGTTACGTAGACGCTACAGATAGGGATGCTGTGTGGCCTTCCCTACGCTCGTTTTGACGTTATATCACTGTCAAATATGCCTCTGACTTGTTGTTTGACCGTGAAAGTATTTCAACCATGCAAAACATACGAACGCTACAAATTGGTATAGAAGGTGATGACCTACGATGAATAGCCTCTCGAAGAATTTATCTTACGAATATATTTTTACCCAAAATGCTTTATGTGATTATTTAATTTTAAATTATATTTGATATTGTAGCATCAATCTGATATTGCATAATTATGTTTAAAAATTGGTTTAAAGTGATTTTCCAAAGGTACTAGCTATGTTGTTATTATGAGGTAAACAAATACCTATGTAAGGTAACTCAATATTTCATAGTATGTCCGACCTTGACATTTCAGTGGGTACTCCTACGAACAATGTTCACATATTGTAGAGAACTCGTATAAACAACAAAATCAACAGAACTCTCACTTTGAAGGAGTTACAATGTCTGTGTACTGGAATATAAATTTAATAGATGAAAAAAGTATTTCAGCAATGTATCCATATCTTTTGTAACGAGAACTATTAAACACTTTTTACAGTAGCTGAATAGCGAAGATGTTCTCATCATTATAATAGAAAACCTGTTTAATAAATAAACTTTATGAAATTTAATGACTACTTAAATTAGTAAATATAAAAATAATGTGGAATTAAATGTGCCTTTGAGTTATTTTTAAGTGATAAAGCCATTTCATTTATTACATATTGTAGTAAAGACATCTATGATTTATTTATTCCACTCTATTTGGATAGGACTTGGGTTAGGATGAACAGGACATGCTCGTCTCTCAATAAGCACTGACCCTAATACTATGTGTGTTTTTGACATATTATGTAAATTACAGTTGTATAGACGGAGCTTTTTTGCCAAAATATGATATAATTGACAAGCATTACTTGAAATTATTATGCACAAATCTAAATTTAATATTGCTTACGATTTTCGATTTCGGGTATCCGTTAAATAACACAAGACATTGTTGCCTTAAAATTCATTATGAAATTCTTATACATATAGGTACAATAAAATGTATTGAACTAAAAATTATATTTTTCTGCAATGATTTAATATAGTTTTACCATTTCTTGTACCTACCTATTTAAGTAAGCATTTTTTTCTTTCGCAATTTAACAATGAAATCGCCTGGTATTCTCAAGATCCATGCAACTTGATCTAAATATTTGGCATACCATTAGCGATGCCCGATAGTATCTAAATACAGATTAAAATCCCTAACATTTTCAAATTTGTTTCTCTTCATATCTACTAACCGTGTACATATATAGCGAGTGCATCAAAGAGGTGCAGTGAAACGAAGTACTTATCTCGGCGTCAATTCACGCGCCAAATCGATCACTATTTTTAACTGGGATCGGTCGCGATTGAACGTCTGCCCCCCAACATCTTTTCAACCCACTAAGGCGATGCCAAAGACGCTTAAAAATCTGCCAGTGACTCACTTTGATCCACAAATATAACCGGCATGGGTGTGATGAAAATAGAAGTAATTTATGGCAAAAGACGGATTAGCATTGCTGTGTTCGGATTTATAGTATTGTAAAGATGAGTGATCTAGCTCATAAAACGTGTGTACTCGCACAAATTGTGTAGAATTCACTGGGTATGAATGTCGATAAGTTGCGGTGTCAATTCATTCATTACTAGACTTTCCACGCGGCTCCACACGCTCAACAAGTTTACTACGGTAAAGAGTACCCTTTGTAGTATCATATGTGTAAGAGTATACTAGATCATAAACCATCAGAGTATTAAATTTCCATCCCCACAAACTTTCACCTTTATAATATTTACAGATTTGTAAATATGCAAGGACAAAACGATTATTTCTACTGTTTTTCAATCGATTTTTTAATCCATAGATTTTTATCTCTTTTGAAAAGGAACCCTTAGTGCCAGCAATAAATAAACTGAATAATTTCTTCTCCTAATATTATCAAATTTGAACTATTAGGCGAACACTAATTGCATAAAATATATTACAAAATTCATTTACTGCACCGCGGCAATTACAAGTCATTAGGCATTTATATTTATATTTAGCATTTAGGAGATATGTATCGCCGTTTTGCAAAATTCAATTTTCAGCGAAAATGTAACATGTTCATGTTCTTCCGTTGTACATTCCCATGTTAATCGCTTTCTTTCTCGCCGTGTCAGCTCCACGTGTTAATTATTCATTAGTAACGGTGGGAACAGAGTTACTGCCACAGTTGACAGCATTTTCAGTTTTTACGTGAATACGGTGAAGCCAAAAAGAGAGTTATAATTTTAGGCGAAATGTTTGTACGATGTACGTTTATCTGCCACCACCTGAAGATGATATTGTGTATAATTTCGATTAATCATACCTTAAGTTACATTATTTTAGAATCTACATCTAAAATATTTTAAAAGTAATAGAACTCTTTGCAGTACTTTGATACCACCTCTACACCGATTTCTGTATACGAGTTATGTTGCTAACACCGTTTCTTCTTCAAAACTATAGTCCGAAGGGAAGACTAAAACTACTCTAACTTATAACACTTAAAAGCAACATACATACATATTGCTTACAGACTATTCTCGTTGTAATTGGAGCTCGTTGTATTCCTTGGATTGCAATGACCTCGTAACTATTCAAAAGACTATTGCTGCTTCTTTTATTTACAAAAAATCATTCGGCCATTATCTACCCTTATCTACTGTAAAATGAGTGCGGCATGTCAAATTCATTAGCAGGCAACAGAACTGCCGCAAATGATACGCTATCCGACATACTAATTTGCGACTGTGTAGACCTCGTCAAAGTGCCTGTCAAGGATCATATGAGCTGAGAATATTACATAATTATTCCTAAACTCATATTACGTGAAGAGAGTCAACTTCTAAGACGTAAATTTTGTATTCGGTGCAACCTACAACTTAAATATTACAGTTCAATCTAACAGTATTTCTGAACCTTTGGTCCGCGAACCAGTGGTACGAGTAGTCCGCAATGGTACAACAAATGGTCCACGTGTACATTTTAATATTGTGACCATCGCTAAAATTCATATTTATAAAAATATTATTTTTCCCACTTATTTCAGTTTCTGATTAATTAGATATTGTTACAGGAACATTTTCTTTTTTTTCCGCCACAAAGACCTAAAGGGCGGCGAATACAACAATGAAAAAAAATACTTTAAAAAACGAACGGGAAATCATTGCCAGTGCCGATTAGTTATCCATGGTAAAACAAAAATGTTTAATAGTTTTATGAAAAGGGTAAGAATCTAATCTAACTTAAAGATCCATCCGTATTCCCTAAGCGCTCTATTGATGGGCATAGCGCTGTATAGGTGTCACGTGTAGAAAGTGTAGCTTGGATGTCTTCTTATGGTCATCAGTTCATCTATTGGAAAGGTGATCTATACCTACCCCATTTAATCTTATACTTTAAACGAGCAATTCATGTATATTTGTTATAATTGGTTTCTCCGAAACGGCTCTAACGATTTTGACCAATTTTTGTATTTACTATTAAAATTGATCTAGGTAAGTGTCATCTCCGTGTTAATCCGTATTCACATGAAAAAAGAAAGGTTTATATTTTATGTAATGTCTAATTCTTTCTAATTTGAGTGTAATGTAATGTGAGACCGGATTGATTACGTTTCAGCCATTTAATTGCAAACTGTTCGGGAATACTTTAGATTCTTCGACTTCGACAATAAGTCATAATGAAAACTTAGGCAAAGTTATAATTGACATTCAAAAATACTGTGAATAAAGAAAAGAAAGTCATTTATTTTGTCTGTCCGTCATTATTAGGTATAGGTATACGAGGAAATAGGAAATGGTTGGAAAGTGTAACTACGATTTAGGTAAGCATTTTCAATTACGTTGTAAAGACTCCATAATAACGCTATGGACATAATATTTTAAACTAATCTATATATTAATACGTGAAGTGAAAAACTGCGGTACCATTTTTTGAAAAATACGCGCACAGAGGAGTATGAGATTAGGCATAGGTACGTGAAAGATCATGCGGAGAAGATCATTGATAGATAATATTTATATATAATAAGTGTTACAAATATATTAAATTAAACAAAATAAAATATTCATTGTTTATTATATTGACCATAGATAGGATAATATATCTATGATACTGACAACAATACTGATAATCATATGGTGAACTATAACAAATATCAATATCAAAAAATGCGTTATTTCTTTTAAATGCAGCTTAGCAAAATAAACCTCATTTTCTCCATAATTAATGTTTTCCCAATGAATAGACGAAAAATACATATAAAAGTGTTCTTTTTTATATTTGGCTGTATAGGTTAGGTTTTTTTTAAATTATGGTCGAATTTCGACCATTGTGCCGGGACTACTAGTATTTATAAATTAATGTTTGTTTTGTTTGAAGCAGTGTGTGTTTGCGTACAGTTTAACGATTTACAAATCTAAACCACTTCGGGCGCAATCAGTAAATGAATGGGTGACTGATAGTGGCAACCGATAGTGATATTGATGCAGTAAATCATATTATTCGGACGACGTCTTTCATGAATGATTTTTCTATGTCGTTTTTTTACTTGTTTCAAATATTTCATTTTATATAATATTTTCGTACAATTCCCACTCAGCGAGATGGAATAAAACCGAGAAAAAGCAATCCGTTCAATGCGTTCCGGTCATCTCATTTCTATGAATGGAACCATTTGATTAAATCGATCCGATCCCCAATAATTACATTAGATATTGATCGAAAGAACTTTTTTTAACAAAAATTTTGTTCGAATTTCCTTAACTTCCAAACATAAAAATTGAAAGCTTATTATTTCGTTCGCGAAGTTTCAAGTTTTTATATTCTAAAAATAATATTTTGTACAAAAATATACAAATACAAATAATATCTCCTGTGAGATGTTACGCAGGCTTGTGTACTTCATTGTTCAGAAGTGATTTATTAGGAATAACAGAATTTTGCTTTTGCTCTCGTATGTCTCGTGATATGCAAGATCGCAAAATTATATAGACTTGTCAGAAATATTTGAATCGTAGTACCATGTCAAATCGCGCTCCTACGATGTTGTAATGCCTAATGCAGAGACTTATAAGTAGAACAATAATGTAGAACAACCATAAACTAGAAGCAAAGTGTAAATAAAAGTAACTTGTGAAACAATTTATTAAACAAAAGAAATACCAAATAACAAAAAGAAAAATACGCAAGAGACATTGCCGGTCAAGCGCGTAGCCTTTAAGCAATGTAACGCGAACGTTAAATAATTCCTTGTAATCAAAACACTCCAGTTCATTAATTATTACTTGAACTCTTAGTTTATAATCATGAAGTGACGCTCACAACTTCTCAACAACTCCGCGCAAATTTCGTAATTCAATGACGCGCCGACAACCGACGCAGCTTGTGAAACATGAAATTACTACCGACTAACATTAAAGACTCATTGATAAGCCAATAGTATGAATTTTGTTGTAGTGTGTCAGAAGTATAGGAAATTTGGTTTTTATTTTTGTTTAGGGACTGTCAGTGCCATCCATTAGCCCTTTCATGTCCACTGCTAGACATAGGCTTCTCTTCTAATAAGGTTTTTTGTCACCTTAGTCACCATGTCACCACATTAGTCACCGCGCCTGGCATGCGTGTTGGTGTTACACGGAAGGACGCTGCTGCCCATCTCCTGGATTTCAGTGTTTTTAAAGTCATAATAACAATACGATAAAGCCATCTGGCTCGCCCTGCGGCTATTACGTATGTTTCAAACTACTGAATGCAATTTAAAGTATTCAATTGGATATTTAAAGGAAAAATAATTTATAGTCCATATATAGAGAAATTATTTACTCTTTATTTCATCAAAATTTATACATTGTATCAAAAGTTATTGCAATTTAAAGTTATGATACTTTTTTAAAGCGAGTGATAATGAGGACACAAGTCGTCTTTCGTAAACAACACAACATTAGTCTTTCATAATTAGCATATTAAAACTTACGGCTGTTTTTTGTATGACTGCAAATCAAAATTTATTTCTTTAATTCATTTTAGGTTTTATCTTGCTTTTTTACGGTCGTAATCCGCTTGGCAGAGAAGCAAGGCGCTTTAAACTTTAAACTCGACAAAATCAATGGACGTCAAACCCATCGAAAATCAAGTTCTTAGTAATTATACTCCGTCGATATCTCCAGACCACTTCTAACTTGACAACTGAAGGAGGCTTCAATAATCCGTGAGGTCCTTGGAGCCCTTCATTAACCTTTATCGGGCGCCGTAAAAACTGAAATCAAGTGATTCCAGCCCTCGTGGAACAAAATGTCTGATTAAAACATCGCCCGCGTAATTCTATGTAAATTCCCGCCCACGTTTCTTTAGTCTCTTGGGGTTGCGTGCGAGGGTGGAGGAGGGCAGAGTTTGTTTGTTAAGACGCTGCATTCTACTTTGTAATGGCTTGTCTATTTGTCTAGCGGTTGAAACTCGGTCTCAGAACAACGTGGTCGACTATGGCCTAAAACCTCTCTACCACAACCTAACGTAATATTGGTATATCCTTACATCTGCCAATCTAGTAAGAGTAATCCAGGCGATTCGATTCTTTGACAGGATAATAAAAGGGATCGCGCAGTTAAAACTTCTTTCATAGTTTACTCTGCAAAACTCCGCCTCGATTATTATACTATGCATTAGGCAAACCTAATCCGAATCATTATTCGATTATATTTATAGCAATTTACCTTCAAAGATAGATGCACTGCAATCAACACGACGGGATTACCAAACAAACAGTTGCATTTAATCGTGTAGTGCGTACGCTGGGTGCGGGACTGTGTGGGGTGTTTGTTCGTTTTACTGAGCCTTGATGGACTAGGAGACAAACAGTTTCGTATTACAATTGTGTTTTAGTGTTTATTGTAAAGTTAGAGACTCAAACGTAAAAACACTTATTGGTTTGAGTGAAGTGGCACTGTAAGGTGGCAGAACCAGTGTGGTTCGACCGGGGAGGTACCATCGACACACCTACTTTTAGCGTGGAACAATATTTGCATTACGGAGCTTTTTTTTGAAGAAATTAATAAGGCACATAATAATATTATTGTCATCATTGCTTCTCTGAAGACTAAATTAGAACATTTCGTATATCTTATTAATATTACTTGCTTATAAATTTTCAAGTATGTCTACAAGACATAACCTATATAACCATAACCATGTTAAACTGATGCAACAGCGGTCGGCAACCTTTTTAGCAACAAGGGTCAAATAGTAGCTACATGAGATAAATATAAATTTAAATCGCAAAGAAACAGTCTCTGAAAAAAGTTTAAAACATGTAGTCAAAAAAATTGAGGCTATTAAAATCGGTAAATTTTGATTCGCAAGACGCCGCGGGCTGCTGACCCCTGCTATAAGATATAGAAAGCTCAGAATTACCACTTTTAAAATGAAGATAGTATCACACATCAACTCCTTATTTCGTTAGCTACGTCTCCGCTATCTCCCTGCAGCGAGAATAGCTTTCCTAACGGGATCTTGATCCAGGAACATCGTAAGTGGAATCCACGCGGCGCCTCGCTCTCTATGCTAATGTCAGCTTTGCTGTTCACTATGTTTGTTTACGTTGTGTACTTCCTCGTGCCTTAGAGAATTGGCTGCATATACATATATATTTAACTGTATATAACCACTAAACATTCGACTAGGATCGGTCTCAAAGCCGTCTCATGCCGGGATACCAATAATTTTGAGTAATTTCCTCGGTTAAATAAAATGTCATGTAAAGTCTCAAAGTCTTAAGTATGATTTGGAAAACTGAAGTTTTTTTTTCTCACTCTATTGAGTATGATAATTTAACTGCAAGAAAATGAGCGTATGTACTCTTCTGAGATTTGGAAGTGAAATCATTAGGTGCGTCATGAGAGGAAAAAAGTATCGCTGTAACGATTTTGGTAACAAGCGCGGTTACACTGGACAGTTAGGTTACGTTACATTAATAATATTTCATTGTTATCGATTTATAGATATGATACGATACGATATGATGGTAAAACTTATTTTGTAATATTTTTTTATTTATAATAGTTTCATTTCTTCTGCTGGTGCACATATAATATACACACGTACTCTCATTTTTATGCTATTTCATGCAACCGTGACCCTCTGCAATAAAAAATAACAAATCTAACGCTAGCCGAGCACTGAATATAACAGAACGATTAGATCTATTGTTTGTCTGTCTATTTCATTTGAGGCGCCGTCCGATCCTATAGAATTTCATTACTCTCATTTTGCATTTTGTCACGTACAGCCACATTTTATTGGAACCTGAACCTTATTCACAACACTTAAGGTTCCAAGGTGGTTAATAATGATGACATGGTACTGCAATTTGACCTCTATTGCTAGTGGGTAAGGTTATAAATGGGTGTTGGATGGTGATTCAATTTCCATACAAACGCAATCTGATAGAAATTTATATGGTGTGTGTTCCAACACGCGAAACCTATGTTATTTGCAGCTTCACGAGTAGGCTCTGTTTATACAACTGTATTGTTATACAAGCTCCATAATTTAAAACAAAGGGACGTTGTAAAATTTCCTAATATGTAGGTACTTCTCGCGGCCATTTTGAAACATGTTAAAATTGCCGTTTTTCAAATACCTAACAACTTGTGTGTATGTATTACGTATGCAACATCGCATAAAAAAGTTTTATAAAAGTGAAGGACAACATACATTTATAAAAACCTACAAACTTTCAACTTACGGTCTTTTAATGTAATAGTTCCTGGACACTTAAGTGAAAATAAAATATCTGGGAAAAGATGTACGAGCATCGACTGCAAGAGCGTAGCCCATTACTTCTGCTACGGAGCGCTACGACGTAGCACGCTTTACGCAGACCGTAGATGCACGTAAATAGGAAGGAGAATAAAGACAATAATAAACGTATATATATAGGAGAACTCTACTACAATATAGAGGCAAGTTATATATTAAAATATGTTATTTACTAAAATTACACGTTAATTTACATGATTTATTTTAAGCCAAAAATATGTTTACCTTGTCAAATATAAACAACAAATGTTTAGAAGACTGTCGAAATCAAATCGAGTTATTAAAGTCGTTTAAATGAACTAATTTAAATATTCCTATACCATCCTCTGACAACATTTTACGTACTTGGTTTATTACTTTGTTATAAAACAATGTTATACACTTTAACCCCGAACCACATTTTCTACATAAAATTAACTTTTTTGGTAGTTGACATATCCGGCAAAGTAGACGTAATCTTGATGGACATTTACAAACAAGTCAAAAGTAACAATGACGAACAAAACACTTGGCATTACTTTTGTTTTTACCTCACAAACAGCTATAAACTTTTTAATTACTTATTCTGAACAATAAAAGGATTTTTTATTTTAAGTTATTATGAGGGTGTATACAAAAATTATTTTATGTATCACTACTTATAAATATCGTAATCACGGTGTACTACAGATGTAATCACGTAATCTAACACACTTCAATGTGACCTATGTATAAGACAGAATAACCTCTAAACGAAATTAAAAACCGAAATTAGGTGGAAAAAACATAAGTAAGAATTTTAAATTTACTAGCAAAAAATATCCCGTGTAATTATTAATTAGCCATGTAGACTACCTCTAATAACACTCCTCTATAATATCATTTGTAAATCCAACGCCCATTCAAACTTACATCGTTCATTCGGTTATTCCTCGGTCATCGTTCATTCCTGTCAAGAATATATTCTCGCAGCGGCTAGGTTATATCTAATTAAATCCAGACTATATACACTCTTTGTAAGTTATCCGTCTATTGCAATCACCGTTATTCATCGGAAGGTGGTAGAACTAACATAATTAGAAATGAGAGATA